>AZIM01007752.1:4503-17159 GCA_000516915.1 Ophiophagus hannah | reverse complement strand
GGTTGATTGTTCTCCCTGTCAGAAAATTTGTCCTTATTTCCAAATTGAATGTCTCCTTGTTCAGTTTCCATCCATTATTCCTTGTCTGGCCTTGGAAAATAGCTTGACCCCCTCTGTGGCAGCCCCTCAAATATTGGGAAGAAGGCCAGGGCAAACTACCTCCGAAGTTTTCTTGTCAAGAAAACTGCAGGGACAGGTACAAGCAGTGTCCCAGGGTTAGTCACCCCACATAAATAAATGAATAAACTCAAGAAGGATATCCAAAGAAAGGGTCCATAAGAGTTTCAGTCTACAATTGGACAACAAGCATTCCAAAAATTTAACACCAGAGATTCCAGGAGCATCTGCATTGTGATTTCAATCTCTCTCCCTCTCCACACACACACACATACAGACACCTTGTTTCCCCTAAATATTGTCTGTGCCTACCTCTGGATTATTTCAATAACATGAAATATGAGTACCCAGTGATATCTTTGCTGAATTAGATTCCAGAGTTGTTCAATTATCTTGAATTGCCTGAATAATTACGTTAGTTATTATGAAAGCTGGTGTTGTGACGCAGTTAATCTTAGTAAGTATAGCTAATAATTCTTAAGAAACCTTTGGGGACTGGATGTAAAATGTCAAGCTCAGCTCCTGGTTGCTTCCTGCACGTATTTGTTGCCTTCAAAAATATTTTTATTTAATCCCAAGATTAATTGAAAAGTATGTTTTTTAATTAATTGTTGTCTTATATTAGTTGTTAGCTAATATGTAATGGTAATGTTGTACAAAATAATTTAGTAGTGAGGGATTCAGTTTGTAAGGTATGGAAAATAGCAGTAGTCACGGGATTAGGAAAGATTAGATAGCAAAAAAAGTCTGAGGAACAATGAAAAAATCAGTAACATTCAAAACTATTGTGCATTAGGGAGCATATGCAATTGGTGCATATAATTATCTTGAGCTTCTGAAAGCTGGTTATTTTCTCAGTTAGAAATAAGAGTCTAATTATCACTTCTGATAAGATTCTATGAGGCTTTACGAAAATAATAAATAAAATTGGGGAAGGCATTTATTAAATACCCAACACTTCTTTAAACTAGTAACTCAAGCATCATATAAGTCTTTGGTTTTTTCAGTATTAGAATTATTTTAGACTGAGATCAGTTACTAGATCTGTTGACTTATCTTTCATTTCCATTTAGCAAATAATAAAATACAAATAGGAGCTGTATTGTTATTTTTTCCCCAAAAAACATTGAAGGAAGGTGTTAAAATGTAATGTGAATTAATCAGTTATATGGAGTTGATCAGGGAAGAATCCATGGCAAATAAGCTATTAAGAAAGCTCAGGTAGGGAAATAGGGGAAGATTCTTGCTTTTTTGATGCCAACTTCCATAGATAGAAGGTATTTGTTCCAGTGATGTATGTATATGTATGATGTGTATCTAGTCCTATAATATAGAAATGAAAATGGGTCATGTTGCCATCACAAATCAGCTACTTGTGTAAGAAAAAGATTCTTGCATTTCTTTTTCTTTTTTTCTTTTTTGGTTATTAATAAATAGACTAGTTGCAATTATGGTGGTTCTAACTCTAATATCCTTTTCATAAGCTAAACAAACCTGTATAGTTTTGTATTTTTAATAACTCGCATTCATATTTTTTAGTATTTTAGTTGGGTTTCTCATGTACTTGCTTTTTAGGCATCTTCAAAGACAATGGTTGATGCATCACTCAATATCTTCTCTGGTGATCAAGATAATGCAAATTGTTTCAGTGTTAACTGTCTTCAGTAATTAAATTCAACAAAAGAATCCCTTTTTAAGCTTCCATGAAGTTCAGCTGCTGCCTGTTGATTCTGGTTCTTAACCTCAGTGTTTTTGCTCAAGAAAATGTTACTTCCAACCTGACATTTACTGTGGGATCAAGGCCCCTGCCTCTCAACATATCACTTCTCCCTATCTTTCAAGTCTTGACAAAATATCCAGTTCCTCAGAATATCATAGCAAAAGAAGGTACCTGTGTTTTCATTGAATGTAATTTGAACATTAGCCAGCAGGACACCATATTCTGGTACAACTCAAAGGGGCATCTTCTGGAGCAAGGTGGAAGAGGTAAGAGCATATCTGTCTAAATTTACAATAAGCTTGACTCAATGTATAATGTTCATAGAGGTTTTCTTCTTTGTCACATTCTGTAAAAAGCACAAAGGGGAAAAAATAATAGATGTGCGATCATAGTGCCTAAAGTTATCTATATTATAATGTACTACAAATCTCTCTTAAATTACAACAGTGGACAACTATTTGCATAGCTAAGATACAGAGAGAGAGAGAGAGAGAGAGAAAGAGAGAGAGAGAGAGAATTTAGGTTGTTCAATCAAGTTGCTTTAACATTAAAATCATTTGGAATTTAGGGTGAAAAGAATCTTCAGGCAAATCTTTGAATCCCTGTCTGAACAACAGCATTTTCTGAAACAGTCTTCTTTAAAGGACTGTCCATCTGAATTTATAACAGTTGCAAGGAAGATTGGATTTGCAGCAGCAGAATTCTTTCTCTAAGAAAGAACAAGTTAAAGAAACTCCAGTCTGATCCTGAATGTACGGTAGTTATTTGAATCCCATCTGTAGGAATCAAGTCTATAAGAGTTTTTTAAGAACACTGAAAGCTTAAATCAAAGTTGCTGCAATGATTTAATGTATAATTTAAAGATCATTGTTTTGACTATTAATCAGACTCTGGATGAGAAAAGCCCATTGCATGCAGGCATTAAAATATTTTATCCAAGTATCCACTTTCTGTTATTCTCTATAGGATTTAACTACAATTGCGCTGAAAATATTCATAATTGGATATTTTCATAGGGATGAAAAGGAAAATAAATGTATAACATTAATCCAAAATAAAAGGTAATTGTAGACAATCTGGTACAGAATATTGTTTTCCTGCTAAACTTCATGTGGTTAATATTTGTTCTAGAGCATGAGGAATAACAGTTTTTAAAATTCAGAACAGCTACCAGAATTAAAGGCAGAGTAGAATAAAAGAATACTTAAAATCAATGTATAAATAATTAGAGAGAAATTCTGGGCATATATTTATTGGGAGATGGGACCACAACTGAAATGGCCCCATCTTTTGTGCATGCTGATCTAAGAAACATAAAAGCATAACTTGAACTTGCAATATTTTTTAAAAAAATTCTATTTGTGTCTTTAGATGGAAGACTGGTGATTTCTGACAATATCCTCAATATCACAGGTGTAATATTTGCTGACCGGGGACGATATACTTGCAGTGTCACAAATGAAAATGGCACCTCTTATTATTCAATCACCCTCAGAGTGGTCTCTACCTCTGGAGACATGGGCATTTATTACATGATTGTCTGCCTAGTTGCTTTTACCATCATCCTTATCTTAAATATTACACGCCTGTGCATGATGAGCAGCCATCTTCGTAAAACAGAGAAAGCCATCAATGAGTTCTTCAGAACTGAAGGGGCTGAGAAACTACAGAAGGCTTTTGAAATAGCCAAACGCATTCCTATTATTACCTCTGCCAAAACTCTAGAGCTGGCCAAAGTCACCCAGTTTAAAACCATGGAATTTGCTCGATACATTGAAGAACTTGCCAGAAGTATCCCTCTACCACCTCTAATCCTTAACTGCAGGGCCTTTATGGAAGAAATATTTGAAGCTGTGCATGTTGATGACCCTGATGAAGTAGGAGATGGAGTGAAACAGACCCAAGCACTTGGTGCCCAAGAGGGACTCTATCCCTTAAACCCAGAAATAAAGCGCAGTAATTCTCCAGCAGGAGATTCAGATGATGGTTCAGTGAATGACCACGGCAAAGAAATAGCTGTGGAGGTATCTGTCCACCTTCAGTCAGAAGCACAAAGCATTGATACTGTTTCTCACGACAGTGTCCCCTCCCTGCCGTCAGAAGATGGTCTGAGGGCTGAATCCAAATAGAATAGCAAAGCTACTTATATGATGTTCCTTCTGATTTGGGAGAATGCTCTCAAAGAGAAAAGGGAAAATGCCACCATAGTCTCAGATGCATGATCCCTGTTTGTTTTTTGTTTTAACTTTTGTTAGGTGACTGTAAAATCAGCGTAGATGAAGTTATTTTAAAATTCTTACTATAACTAATCTTAGAAGTATTTTGCAGCAAGAAATCCTTTCTATCAATTATTGATTACTTCAGTTATAATAGAGTGGACAAACTTTTGTTGGCTGGTGTAGTATAGTTTATTATTTTTGTGAGAGAAAGATTGCACCCCTTTGGCATGATATCATGAAAAACAACAGGATTTTGTTAGATTTCCCCCCCCACACACACTTTTCAGTGAGCTAAGACTAAAAGAGGTACACACCTTTGCTTGCCCTTAAAAATTAAAATGAAGGCTGGTGAGTTATCTGTTCATGAGATACAGCAAAATAATACATTGATATAAATCGTTTTTCTCATGTCTACCCAGAAACTTAAATTGTTATATGTGCTCAGTTCTTTTATTAAAAGAACTTCTTTTATTACAGTTTACAAGTGTATTGCATAAGAAATTATAATGTGGCAGGTCTTTTGAAAAAAATGCTATAAGGAGACTGTGATTGTTACAACTGAAAACTATGTGAAAAACTTATGAAATATCCAGAGATTCAGTTGTCTGTATTTGTGTTCCTATTAAGTATTTGCATTAGAAAATAGGAACCCAAGTACAACCTTTGCATTGCAGTCAAGGACAAACCACTTAAATATTTTGCCAATTGCCAAATATTTTCATAAATGAGGATTGTTTTCTCAGTTTACTCACAATATCAGCTTTTAGAATATTATTTCATTTCATTGCCGTGCTGAAATGACAAAATCTTCAGGTTCTCTCAGTGTTACTATGATAAAAGCAGTGACAACTTCGGTACTGGTGACTATTTTGAAGTGTCTGTAGCAACCTCATTTACAACTTCAGCTTTCTTCTTGGGGCAGTATGTTCTTAATTGTTAATATTAAGTGGCCAATGTTGAGGACAATGTCATTCCATAGCAGTTATTAAGTGTTCCATGAAAATCACCTGGGGGAAGCTGTTAACATGAGCCAATGATAATTTGGATGAAAAAGCTGCACAGTTAGAAAAGTAGGCTGAGAATTGTTATCTGTGGAGTAATATTTGGCCTGGCCCCAATAAAAATCATGGGGAAACCTCAAATAACAACACCATTACACAACAATCAACTTTAATACAGACATTTGGCTGATTCCGCATGTTCAACAGTGTAATTGCTTACTAGAGCTGTGTTGACATAGCAGTTAGAATGCAGTACTGCAGTAATTCTGCTGACTGCCAGGAGTTCAGTCCTGACCGGCTCAAGGTTGACTCAGCCTTCCATCTTCTCAAGGTCTCTAAAATGAGGACCCAGATTGTTGGGGGCAATATGTTGACTCTGTAATCTGCTTCAAGAGGACTGTAAAGCACTATGAAGTGGTTTAAGTGCTATTGCTACTGCTTCAGGTTATAGATATGAAATAATATAGTTAAATTTCACATTTATAAATTACAAATTTCACAAACAGACACAAACCTTGTAAATTCAAAACTAAATTGTTGAGGATTTTGGTCAGTTGTTGCCTGTTGTTCCCCTCACATACCTTTGTTTGAAGCTTTTAGCTGTCTGAAAAATTACTTTACGTAAGTGCAGTGATGCAATCCATTATATCATCATCTACTATAAGCAGATCTGTCCTTATACTTTGAGGTCACATTTGCTAATGAAATAAGATTGTCCTTTCTCTTCCAGCCATTTGAATTAACCCAGTTCATATATGCTTTTTTTTCGCATGGGGGGCAACAGCCTTAACACATAATTTCCTTTTTAGCTTTAAAAAAACCTGACAAATATATTTGACCCATAATCTAGAAAGTTAAAATCATGCAAGTCTAAATTTATGATAGATATGAATCCCCTCTTGCTCTAGCAAAAGTTGAAGAAATATAATTTTTGAAGGAATCTGTTATGTTTATAGCACATGTGGGTGGCAAGCAGTAGTAGTAATGGCACCTGGGAATTGGAGTCATTGGCAGTAATGCCCATCTGTTTAACAGATTGTTTAAGAAAACATTTACCTCACAATATTTAGCTTAATTTTCTTAATATTTGTTTCTGTTTCTGAAACAATAGATCGTGCAGGCTTAAGCTTGGCAAAGGGATATATAAATACAGAATGCTATTTCTTTTTGTCCTATAAATCATTTTTATGTATAACCTGTAAAAAGACAGGATCTTGGTTTGCATCACTTTTTCTGGAACAAAGGCAGGACAGAGATGAGCAATTAATTTAGATGGATTAAATGTAAAAACATGCATGGTAAATATTGTGCAGTGTGGTTAGTTTTTTTTAAACATATATTTTTACCAAATATTCTTGTAGTGTTATGAACATATTTGGAGAACTATTGTGGGTGGTATGTACTTGTTTAAAAAATTGATGTAACCTTATGAAAAAAAACAACGCAAGACTTCTCAAATGGCCAACAGATTTTTATGAATAATTGGGGCAAAAGCCCAGATGTAAAGGTATTATTACCGAACATTGATTGGAGGTTCTGCCTGTGTACATTTTGTGTGTAAACTAATTTATGTTAGTAGACATGAGATTATATTCTTATTTCTTTAGCTGTAGTGCTTTGTGAAAGTACTAGAAAACTTAATTCTGTTCGGCAAAATGTGGTTTCAGCATTACATTTGTAGCTTGGGAGTTGCCATAGTTGTATTTCATACTTTTATATAAAAGTAAGATGGTGCTTTCTTCCAACAATAAAATGTACTATTAAATGCATGAACTGTGTTTCTGGTTTTATGTATTATTATCTATAAACTATATCCTATATGCCATTTTAATGCCTTAAAACCCTGCAGCCATATGTAATCATTTACGTATGTTATATATAGAAGTGATTGTAGGCTTCTGCAATTTTTGCCAGTTGGTCCTCTGTAAGATATGCATTATTAATTGATTTTCTATCTGGTTATGTGAAAAATAAGAAAAGCAACCATTATATATAAATCTGCTTCTGAAATATCTAAGCACTGCATGATGCCTATAACAATAGGGATTTAAAATGCAAAAATAATCAACAAATAAGCTTGCCTGAATTTTGCTTTAGTGTGCCCATATCAAAAGAACTGCAAAAAATAGAAACTATAGCAGCACCAACATTCTGGTTTATCTCACAGTCTAATATCATCATACAGCGTTCCTCTGTCTGATATCTTCCAGACATATTGAACTAAAGTTTCCATTATAATTGAGTAGAAAACCATTGTATGACCTCCCTCTCAGAGATCACAGTGGAGCCTCAAGTACTGTGCTGCTTCTCTGCTTTAAACTTCCCTTCCATTTTCTCATTTCTTACATAGTACTCCTCTGTTGTATCTGAATATTGATCACTGAGGAGCACACAGTTGCTTCCTTGTCATCTTATTCCTGTTTTGAAACCCCTTGCAGCCCTTCCCTCTTTAGGCAGCCTCTCCATACAGTTCTCAGGTGAAATCTTTCATGGCTTCTTTCTCTAAGATTTGTTTCTTTAGCAAAATCTTACCCTGCCTTTACCCTAGCTTCATTACTTTTTTTCATCCATAACACTCAGCCCTTAGCTTAAATTTGCTAACCACTATATAATACTACAGAAAGCTCCTACTTATTCTCCATTCCTAAATCAAGATGTAGCACAATCAACAGTTCACTGGAGGAATCTTTATCAAAATAAAGTGCTGTATACAGATTGCCCATCCTTAGATAAGCCAACCCTCTTTTTTTTTTTAACCAAAATACTGTGAAAAATGTGCCACTTGTGATAAGCTGACCCTCAAAATTTATATACCTTTTAATCTTCACGGTTGACTTATCTGTGGGTGGCACATTTTTCACAGTATCTGGGTTAAAAATTCAAGGATTGGCTTATCCAAGGAGGAGCTTATCTGTGAGTACATACGGGTACTTTAAAATAGTATTACTGTATCTGCTTTCATTCCATTCACACTATTTGATCATCTAATACAATTCAAGAGGGGACAATTATATAATGGTTGACAATTCTAAACAAGCCAGTAGAATGTATAATGTGTAATTTGAATCATTAAATGATAGGGTAAATTCACAATTCTTGCATAATAGCAAAATCCAAAGAGAATTTAGTGGGCTTAGAGCACCATTAAACATATAAACCCTTCCAACCTAAGAAAAATATCTGTATAAAGCATTTGTGTCTATCTTTTGTTGGTTATTTGCACATACATATGTATTGGGGGAGACACAACATACTTGGATTTCATTTATTTTTGTGGGGCTTATTTTCAGCTAAATTAACTCACCCATTTCCTTATAAAGAATCATTGTAGACTCAGCCAATGATGGAATCTTGCTGGTAATCATATATTTATATTCAGTTCAGCCTTCCTTAAATGTAAGGGGTTTTTTTAATTGTAATTATATGCATTTAACGCTAGAGGCAGCTGTTGTTTTGAGGAACATGGAGACAATATCAAGTCAGCCAAAATATATCTATTTAAAAAAAAACTAGCAACCTTGAACTATTTTACTTAGCTGGACAAACAAGTATTCAAGTTTATTATATGTTCATAAGATTATGATTTTGTTTGATATTGGTTTTCATACTGTTTTATATATCATAACAACCATGGTACATAATCTTAGCTTAGATAAAATTAGCAGCAGTACTCATTTCAGACATGACAGGAAACTAAA
Source organism: Ophiophagus hannah (assembly GCA_000516915.1). Taxonomy (NCBI): domain Eukaryota; kingdom Metazoa; phylum Chordata; class Lepidosauria; order Squamata; family Elapidae; genus Ophiophagus; species Ophiophagus hannah. Next base: position 8,404 of record AZIM01007752.1, on the reverse strand, counting down.
ATTAGTTGAAGATCAAAACAAATCCTTCTGTCTTCTTCATATAGGCGTGCTAGGGTCCCAGGTTTATCCACATCATTCTAATCAAAGTGTTAGCTTTATGTCCTAGTGCTGCCAGAGAGATATAAAGCAAATAGAGAAAGGGAGAGAAGTACGAGGAGAGAATGATATGGATTAAGACTGTATTCTGATCAAAGAAGTCCAGGTTGAAGTCTATGATTAGCCTTGGAAGGTGATAAGAGTATCTTGGACTATCAGCTGCCTCATGGCAGCACAGTTGTCCTACACAGAGGACTCATCATGAAGATCCAGAGGGACTCCCCAAAAAGCCTTAAATCTTACATGGTGACTTGAGGGCCTAAATCTCTCCTACCCACAATGAGCTGCTGCCTCAGTGGAGAAACTGCAAGCTGGCCTGCTGCAACACAGCATTGCAAAGGACTTCTCAAACAATTACGGTTAGGTGGTCATTTTGCATTTTATAGGGTGTGGACTAGAACCATGCTAAGTTTCCAAGTTTCCCATGTAAAGTCTGCCACATCAGTTTTCTGAGCAGAAAAGGGCACACGTATCCAAAAATTGCAAGCCAATGGCCCAGGCATGAGTTTGATGGTGAAGAGGATGGATAATCATTGTTAATCTGGATTCATTGTGCTGCTGAATCAATTGCTATTGATGTTTTTTTCACATCAGGTGTATTTACTGTTCAATTGACATGTGTGCCTGCTTTGCTTCTGCTGCAGAATCTGTCTACATACAATGACCAGGAACCTAGTTAGTTCAGACACATGCCAAGTATATAAGCCAGCAGTAACATATAGATTTTGCATATATATATTCCCAAATGAAGGATATTAAAGTGTGCCTCACTACTTATCAGTCAGAGAATACAATTTACATTCTATAGTATCCAGATATAAATGCCACATTCTTTATTTCTGAAGGTTCAAGCCTTTGTACCAACATGCCACCAGATATCTGCATAAGGGAGAGCTATCATAAAACTTGAACCAAAAAATTCAAAAAGGTCCATGTGACCCTTGAGTGAGACAGGTACTGAAAGTCAAACATGTTACATGGGGGGAATGTGGAGGGAAAGAAGGGCAGGAAGATAGAAACTGGGGACCTTTCAGATGTTGCTGAAGTACGGCTCCCAGCATCTTACATCATTAGACCAGTTGGCTGGGACTCCAGTACTCATAGTCAGAATAAAAACTTCAGCATTGAACGTGACTTTAGCCCTGTCAGTTTGACCTATGGAAAAGTGACTTGCAGGACATCACAGGTGACATCCATGGGGCTTTCAACAGCAAAGGCTTAGATATCATTTACAGCTGGAAAAGGAAGTATAGAAGGCAGAATAGTGAGGCAAAGTCACCATTACAGTATAGAGGAGGGCTGGGAGTAAATGATGGTGCACGTAAGGAAACATTTAATGTTAGGCTGATACATGTCCTGGACTACAAAGGTCAAACTCACTATAGTCTGGTTTAGAAACCTAGCAGTAGCAAATGCTAAGAGTGACAATATTGGTAGATCTCTCCTGTGTGGGAAAGTCTTCTCTAACTTGGTGTTCTCTAAATGTGCCAAAATGTAAATCCCATTATTCACAGCTACCATAGCAAATAGCCACATCAGCCAAGTATGATCACACTGAATTATGAATACTTGGTGTGATTACAGTTGTGGGGTGCTAGGGTCTGTGGCCAGGAGGGTGGGAATTAGCAACTCTTAGTATCTTCATACTGCAGAATGACTGACACCCTCTTGGATTTCAAAAATGCTTACAGCTTGAGAATGCCCTCATAAAAGAGGTAGTCTGCAAACTCCATCATACATAAAGAGGCTGGAGGAAGCAGCACTGGACTCATTTAAAAAATAAAAGGAATCATTGTTTGGGGCTTGTTCGCTAGCCTTCCCTCCCCTTCCAACCTGCCTCCTTCTTCCATTTGTGCAGCATTTCAGGTGCAAGTAGAACTGTTGGCATATATATAAAATATCAACTACAAAGGCCATAAAAGCTAAAAAGAGAGAAATGCCTGAAAAACACCTGCTGACATCCAGAATGAGACAGGCATGAAATATATATAAAAATGCAGAATAGCCAGCCATTCTGAAAGCACAATGGGAACACAGAAGTTGTGAAAGCATTAAATGGCCTTGGATTTAATCATCCATCCAGGCAAGATATCACAGAGAAATAATACTGCTTCAGATCTGTAATTGGATCTGCAGTATCATGGTAAGCCAGTTGAATAAGTCAACAACCACATAATTTCAGCACCACTGCCTAAGAACAACTGAACTAGCATATTAGCTCAACATTGTTTGCTTGCTTGAATAAAATGGCCCCTTGGTTCCTATTAAAATCTTGGCTTCTAGTTCTAGGCAATGTATTTCCCTCTGTGTGAGACTCTGGCCAAATTGCCATTGTGCAATGACTAGAATTTCCAAAACATTAAGATGAATATGTTCCCTTTGGCTGTAATCCTCTGTCCAGTCATGTCCTCCTATAGTCATCTATTTCAGTAGCCATTAAGCATACATAAATATGGGCATCTGAACCAGAAATTAACGATGTCACTTCATAACCTGATGCAGAGGGAAATCTACAATTGTCATTTTAATAGGAAGCTGCAGCCAGTCACGGCTCTCAGTAAGCATGCCTGAATGATACACATATTTGCTGCTTTCATATTTTCAGATGCCACTCTAAACAAGGAGCAGTCAGACTTGTGACCCAAACAGAACACTTTCAAAAAGCTAAGATCAGTCATTTCTCTTTGTGAAAAGCAAAACTTAGGAACCACTTTTGGTTTATAGCTTTTCCTTCCTTCCTTCCTTCCTCTCCCTTCCCTCCCCCTATTATCGCTTGCTACAGCACTGCAAGATGATGATCATATTATTGATGATCCATGACAATGTCACGTGGGCTCATCCTGGCTCCATTTCTTATGAATTGACATATTTCTTTGGAAAATCACAGGAATTCAAATATGCACCCTTCAAATAGCTTTTTCTCATTTCTCTCCAATTACATGTAAATGAATGCAGTGATTCTCAACAAGGTTCATCCCCCTCAACACACACACACACACACACCACTGGTCTCAAAATAATGGATAGTAGGTGCATGGGTTTTTCTAGCAAATCCTCTCAAGGCAGAATACCCAGTTTGATGCAAAAAAAATATGAGTACAAAGCACAGTTTCCAGAGCTTGAGTGTTTGTGTTGTTGTTTTAATTTGCCTTTGTCTTTCAGAGAAAAGGTGTGCAAACCTCTGATTTGTTTCTCTGTCTACAGAGGGAATTACAAACGGTGGGGAAAAGAGAAAGGGCTGTTAAACTGCAGTGAGGATGGAATTACAAGAGAAGGGGAAAGGTTTAGAAGTATCAAGCTTGTAGAAATGAGGGAGGAGGAAGCTTAGTGTAGCTGCATTGGGAAAGAGTCCCAAAAACAATTTACAGCCTGCCTATGTTTTGCAAACAGCAGGAATTTAAAAGCAGTTTAAAAGAAGCTGACCTGAGCCAAAGGGACACTGTTAGGTCTGGTGCCCAATAGTTAAAAAAATAATCCTGACTTTGGAGAGCAAAAACAACAGCATACCATAAAGAAAGGGGGGATATTTTACTAAGTAAATAGGACAGTGTTCTGCCTTCTAGCTGCATGGCAAAAATGACCAAATTCCTAATTAAAAAAAAACATACAGTCATTGAAACGTGATTTCCTTGTTTTTATTTTTCCTCAGTGAAATAGTTTATAAAATTCCAAGACTCTAGTGTAATTCTTAAAGGCACCAGGCTAAAAATAAGATGACTGTGGGTTCTAGTCCTGCCTTAGGCACCAAGCCAGCTGGGCCACTTTGGGTCAATTATAGCAGGGGTCACCAACCTTTTGGACCTCA
>AZIM01007731.1:9824-22934 GCA_000516915.1 Ophiophagus hannah | reverse complement strand
ACCTTGCAGCCTTACTCCTGAGTCTCCCGTGCTGCTGCAGCTGCTCTTTTCTTCGAGCAGCCATGCGCACACATGCACTGGCTCCTCAGGGACCTCTTCATCACTGCTGACAGCCTCCACAATCTCCGAAGGCAGCATTCCACTCCCTGATGGTCCTGGCCCTATCACTACCTCACACGCAGGCCCCTCATCTGAGACCTCAACCTCCCACACCTGCTGCCGAGACCTCAGCCGCCCACACCTGCTGCTGGCGAACCACAACAGAATATCTTTTGCCACCAGACTTGAAATTGTAGTCTTAGACAACTTAGAATTACACCGCCTTCGGTCTGACTTAAGCGTAGTACATAAAATTATCTATTGCAATGTCCTACCCATCAATGACTATTTCAACTTCAATCACAACAATACACAAGCANACACAAGCACATAATAGATACAAACTCAAGGTAAACAGCACCAAACTCAATTGCAGGAAATATGACTTCAGCAACAGAGTGCTCAATGTCTAGAATACTCTACCTGACTCTGTGGTTTCTTCCCCAAACCCAAAAAACTTTAACCACAGACTGTCTACTCTTGACCTTATCCCATTCCTAAGAGGTCTTCAAGGAGCGGGCATAAGTGCACCAATGTGCCTACCATCCCTGTCCTAACGTTCCCTTTTATTCATATCCATTTCATGTATTAATAATCATGTTTATATATATACCTGTTATTTAATACATGCTCGACAAAATAAATAAATAAATATAAAACAGATCTATCTGCTCATGAAATACCAGAGTTTCTCTTGTCAATGTTCATCTGCCAAGATTCAAAGCTAAGTTAGTAGACAAAATGCTAAGTTAAGTATCAACTAGAGTTCTTTTAGTGCTTCCATCACTAATGAATAAATAATAGTAAACCAGTGATTTCACTAGTCAGCTTTTTTTGTAAATGCAGAGTCCCTTTGGCTGAATTCAGTCACATTTTTATCCCATGATCAGCGTTTTTTGTCATCATTTGACTGTGCTGTAGATTGGAAGTTTTCAGTGCCTCATACAATATACCTCTGCTTACATGCACATATTGCTTCATTGAAGCCGTTGCCAGCCACATCATTAGTGATGAGTGACAGAGAGCTTCTCTTTTCCTAAGGTCTTCAGTGTTTCATGGATTATAAAATGTTTTTGATTTTGGTCTGTGCTTTTCCAGAGTTTGAGAGCTTTCTCCTTCTATATTTCTCAAGTGTGATGAACACTGGCAAGAGGAACTCTGGTGTTTCATGAGCAGATAGATCTGTTTTATATTTGATGTGCCAACTCACTATGATCCTCATAGAATTGCAGAAGTTCCCTAGGGCTTCAAAGTATGCCTACTTCCCTTGGATTCCCCACCCTGTATGTTTTAATGGTATATTCTTTTTAACAGTTCTCTATTCCCCAATGCAATATTGCACATATTCTTTAGTTCTAATCCCTATTTTGTTTTGAAGCAAAATACAAAGATGACAACTACTTGCTTGCAGTAGCAAATCTACACTAGTACACAGAATCTTCTATTCATTAATTCGTTATTTATATCATGTCTTCTATTGTGTTTTCTATATGGAGGCAAGATGAAACAGAGCCTTTTTTTGTGTTGTAGGTCAGGAGATTTCCAAGCTCTTTGTAATTTCATCTGACCCAAAGGTTTTAGAATTTAGTTTGTCACTTATCAATTAATTATTTTATTTCTTTAGTCATTTGCTTAAGAAAATGCATNGTGATGTTTTCTTTGATTTTGGAGATGTTTGAGCATATTAGCAGCCTTAAAAGAGTAGAACAGGTATGTAAGCAGCCTAAAAAGAGTAGAACAGGTATAACTGTTGCTATATTAGAAATATATTTCATATTTATTCTGAGTTCATACTGAGCTCAGATTCTTTCATAAACATCATAAACTCTTACATAGTTGATTGTAACAGGAATTAGATCTCCTTTGTGTTAGAAAAGTTCATTCATTCATTCATTCATTCATTCATTCATTCATTCATTCATTCATGGATTTCTCTAGATTATAAAAGGTGATATAGCTTAAAAGTTCGGACTTCGATTTCAAATCTAGTTTTAGCCTTGCAGGCATTACATCAGCTTGGAGAAGTTGTATTTGCTTTGTGAGTAATATGGGCATAAAAATGTAAAGATGTTTTATGCATTATGTGTAGAATATTAAAAAGTATAAATATTATTCAGATAATGGTAGAACATAAATATAAACATGTAGAACATAAAAATAGAACATAACGTGCTACTGTTAAATATTCCATTTCTTCAACATGGCCTTGAAATTGCTGTCTTATTTATTTTTTATCCTTAAAAAGATAAAAACATATTCTTAAATTATCCTAATTCAAAGAGTAATAATACATGAGTGTATTGCGCCCTGGATGTCCAAAAATAGATAACAATATATGCATGGCAAATCTCACCTCCCCCCCAACTCTCTCTTCCCCCTTCCCTCCCTCCCTCCCCCTCCCTCTTNNTCCCCCCTTCCCTCCCTACCCCTCCCTCTTTTTCTCTGTGTAACTGTGTCTTTATATGTCTGTGTATGTATCTAAGTGTATTTGCAGTAAGGAGCTAACTATATGCCTCTCTACTGGCCTACAAAGGAGCTGAATTGAATAATATTAAAAATAGTAGTAATGCTTATTATTATTTTAGTTTTCACTAGAATAAATAATTAAAGTAATTCTCTCATTTGGTCAGTCAGTGAAATGGATAAACAAGACTTCTGACATATAAACAGAGTTTAGGTTGGACTTGCTGAATATCTAGGGTTATCTTAGGTTGTAGCTTTGTAGTCCTGAGAAAGATTCAGAAAAATCTAAATCTATGCTACAAATCCATGTTTCTTCCATGATGGAGATATAAATTATTTCTCTCCCATGACAAGAAAAATTATCCAGAGCTGTTGCATTGCAAAGGATTGGAAAAAGTTACCCCTAAAGATTTGCATCTGCCTGGTCATTAGACCTCCTGAAATATTGCAATGTGTGCCTAGAACAGCAACAGTTCACCAGCTGGAGTGGGGCAGAGGTGACTCATTTAAATATCTTGAGTGATTCTCCACTTGCTGTAAATAAACATTTACATTAACCTAATGAAACAATTCAGACTGTCCTAGATTATTCATGATTTCCCTGGAGCTCTTCCATGTTCTTTCTAGCTATTTTATTCTATAATAAAGTGTATTCAATTGCTATGATTTCTAAATGAATCTTCAAGTCAAGCAATCCAACTAGATAAGATGTCAAATTTATTATTCACCTATTCTCTTGCAGAGGATTCCTGGTTCCTATGTATTTTTACTCACCACTCATTTAAAAGCTTTGTTTCCAAAGTAATTTTCTGAAAAGATTGTTACTCTTTACTTTTTTCTTTTCTGCTTTAGGAGTTTTGTCTATGTGTGAGTGGGTATGGTATATAAGATCTTTGGAGAACATACAGTGCATGAGAAAAAGGGAACAAATCCATACATTTCATAAGCACTGTGTGATCCCTGTGATAGAGGATATTTTCTTTCTTTCTTTTATATTATTTTATTTATTTTTGCCTTATGCATTTCTAGAGGCTGCACTGAGGTCAGACTAAGCCAAGAGAATGAATGGAATAAGAGTCCTGATGGGCTGCCTGAAGCTGGCTGGTGTTATGGATCAGTGTAACACCAGCTCTTTTTCCTATGCCTGTGCTGATGTAAGTCACTGGAGTGGCAAATTACATCAGACCTACAGCTGTAACCCAGCATTATGATTAATTTGATCAGTAATTTCTCCTGTTTTTCATTTTAATCGGCGTGACTATTCTGCTGTGGCAGGTCTTTCAGATCTAATTAAGATAAATTTCAGAGTAAAAGACTTGGCAGAATTTTCAAGCCAAATCCAAGCGTCAAGTATGAAAGACCTCAGCACTAGTCAATCAATCTCTAGTGAAAAGAGGACAGGCTTTAACTCAGCAATCAATCCATTAATACTTAAACAAATTTCATAAACTCCAAAAGTCCTTAGTCATTCTCAAAACATTTAGAAACACCCCCCCCCAATTGTTATTTGTTTCTTTTCTTGCATCCATTAATCAAATCATTTCACAAGTGGTCAATATTCAGTATATAATATTGTGCTACAAAAATATATTTTCAGCTTCATCATATTTGTGTGAAGAAATTTGGCATCTGAGAATCTGAAATTTAGGAGTATGATTCCTTCTGATACAGTCATGGCTTAATCTCCAGCAGTTCAAGGAAAGTATGGGTATGAGCCTGCCTACACCCAAATATTAGTTAATGGCACCAATCATACCTTTGACATTATGGCCATGGCAAATTGTTTCCTTATATGGATCAGGTACTGTTGAGAGTAGGTGGAGGGAATGAAGGCAAATGGTCACTCACAACTACCTGGTAAACAGTTTGAGTTAATTCAGACAATGATGAGACTTATTCAAGATCTTGGATTGTTAGCTCTTAATTTCCAATTTCCGAAGGATTACCTGATTTAGTGAGAATCTGATAATTCATTGAATAGTATGACAACACAATTTATAATATTTCTCTTTTTAAAAGTGAAAATTAGGTTAGAAAAAATGGAGCAACATTTGGCACAGGAACAATGCTTTCAAAGTATTTCATTAAAGAACAAAATTTAATAGGTACAAAAGAGAAGAAGACAAAAAAAGACATACTAGATAAGGAATAAAATATTTGAAATTACTGATTCATAATTATCAACATTTAAAATTCATCATTTCATTCATTCATTCAATATATGATAGTAGTAGCAATATATAGTATTTATAAAATAATTAAAGGGCTCTATTAATTCTAAATATGATATTCATATTGATATCACCACTAATTACCATTGTTAATGCACATAATCATGTAAAGAAAGGTAAAAAAATAAAAAGATAAAAATCAATAAAACTATATTAATAAAATACATAGTTTTAAAGTCCCTCCCACTGTACTCAACTGATAACTGCTGCATAATCATAGAAATTGCCTCTATTTATTATCTTTATATCAATTTTGGTCAGTGGGCTTTCAGTCACTGTTGCAAGATTTTGAAGATGGTTTGCCCTTGCCTTCTTCCTAGGGCTGAGAGTGATTGCTGGCCCAAGATTACCCAACTGGCTTTCTGTCCAAGGTAGGATTAGAATTCATGATCTCCCAGTTTTTAATTTGGTTTCTTACCTATTACACCAAACAGACTGTCCTATATAATTGTTTCTCCCATAAAAACTGTACTCTTAACTATCTGAGTTTGGCTTGTTGTGTGGCATATTATATATAAGCTATTCTTGCTTAAATTTAATTAAGCTTATGTTCTGGATGTATATTATTAATTTTGCTGTGGCTCCATATTCCCCAAATTTGGTTTCCTAGTCTATTATTGGCAAAAAATTTCCCTTTTCCATGGCTGAGCCAGATTTGTCCTTGTGACTATCAGCATACATTTATTTTTTTAATTTTTTACTCTGGAACAATTCAAAGTAGAAAAAACTAAGGTTTTAATTCAAATTTTGTTTTTACAATTATTTTTGGATTAAGCTTTGCATTTCTTTTCAACACTTTGACAATGCCAATTGTTTTGCTACAAAATTAATTTCTTCAACTTTAAAATTAATTCTAACCAATTCTCCCTATGCGTCTTCAAAGATCAAATGCAACGAGAATATATTTGGATAGATCAGGCAGACAGTGTCTTGGCACAGACATTCCTTATAGAAAGAGAAGAATCTCATATACCTTCCCTTTCTTAGACATCACTTTATTTTGTTAAATATATCTCTTGAACTTGCAGAAAGATGATCAAACATTAATCAATCCAAATAGCAGAGCTGGAAGAAACAGTCTGTAAAATTAGTTAGTTTATTTATAAAGTTAATTCATTTCTGCTTCTTATATGGAAGAAAGTGCATAATTCTGATACCTCAGACAGCATTTTTCACTTTTCACTATTAAGAGATTACATCTCAGGAATGTCAAAACAAGAATAGATAGATACTATTAATATAATTATCTCAGGAAAATAGGACAACTATGTTCACAATGAATCTTTTATTCCCTTTTATTGTTGTCTTTTGCCAATGAATTTTGTGTTGATCAGAACCCAGTGCCTAAATCTCATTTCAGTGTGCATCTGGACCTTAACATATACATATATACACAACTTGGTTGCCTTGGAAGACAGTATGCAGCTGTCAACAATAATGTAAGCTTTTTTTCATTGACCATCATTCACAGAGGTGGTTGTGAAAAGAGGCCTTAAAATTGATTGATTCATTCATTCATTCACTGATCAATCAACCAATCAATCTGCTGCTGAGTTAAAGTGCATAGTGAGTACAGTACTTCCCTTTCTAGTTACCCACATAGCTGACAACTGATTTATTCTCAATTTGATGGCTTTATCTTGTCTTCCAGCACAGATCCAAAGATCCATTGCTGACTGTGCTTCCATCCATCCAGAGAGACAGAATGAATAGAAAGGATTCTTTTTACATACAACAGCCAATTACAGGTTGCAAATCAGAACATATTTAACACAGCTGAAATTCTCCTGAAATTCCTTTTACCATATTATGTTGCTCCCCTCTGGGAGGAGGTTTTGAAGTATTTCTAGCAGGACTACCNNNNTCTGTAACAGCTTTGTTCCCTATGCCATTCATCTGGTAAACTAACAAGATTCATTTTTCTCACCATGTCCATGTATACATCTGGACTAGACTGTTGTTTCTCTGTGTCATATAATATATGCAGGTATATGCATAACTTTGTATTGATTTATTTTGTCATGCCTATGTAGTGTATATTGGAAGTGGTGACTTTTTGAGAGTTGTATGCAGCAAAATTTCATTTTAATGTATGTCAATTAGAATATATTTAAAATGACAAAGTTGTTCTGTTCTAGTCTATTCTAAAAGGCAATACAGATAAATCTGGTTGAAGGCTTTGCTTTCAAAGTAGGTAAGGCAAGAGTCAAGCTAATTGTTTTCCTGCTAAATCCTCCAAAACACAGAAATGAATATAGGAAAGGGAAATGAAATAATTCCAGTGACACTGCTTTCCAACCATATATCTAAGGCATTCTGGACTCTGGCCTTGTCAAGCAGAAAGATAATAAATGATTTATCTATAATCAACCTCTATCAATGGCTCTATGGCTTTAGACAAGACGGTATAACTGAGCTATGATTGTCTTTCAAGCAGGCAGCTTTTCAACTAGCTGAAGAAGAGTTCCATCTATATAAAAAGTGGAAAAAGTTATTAATACTGTGGATATATACAGGTAGTCCTAGTCTTACAATGAACCCTCCCAAAAGCTACTTATGTTTTGAAGTTCTGATTGTATGTGTCCCCATCCCCCACTGCCATGAACTGCATTTTGGGCACTCAGCAAATGGCCGGATATATGACAATTGCAGTGCCTCATGGTCAGGTGATTGTGATTTACAACATTTTTGCCAGAAACTGCCAATTACTTGTTCACCCTGTAGTGAACAATGGGTTCAATTAACAACTATGCCATTTGCTTGTTTGCTTAACAACCACTGAAAATAGGTTGTAAAATCGGGTGTAGTTATGTGGTAAGGCACTTTACAACTGTCCTGACTGACAGCTGGACATTATGGATTTATTTATGGTTGTAAGTCAAGGAGTATCTGTATTTCTCAATTGCAACTTTTGCTTTAATTCACTGTTTTTGCATTTATCTTGGTTTTATTTTGTACCTTAGAAAATGTCTTAATGCATATTTTCATTTTTTGACTCTAATTGCACCTTTAATTGTAAAATCCTTTGTCTCAATGAGAAGTAGTGTCAAAATATTTTAAATACATTCATACTACAGTTAAAAAGAGAAGGTATTAAATAAAGACACTCTCTATAAATCAATTTAATCTATCTTTTTTTAGATTTATATCAATTTTATTGCTTCTTCCATATCTAGAAGATTTGTAATAAATTCCTAAAAGTGTCAATACATTGAGCATTATTTTTATTTTTCAGTAAATGTATTGACTGTAGTACTTGCTGGCTGTCATATTTTTTATCTTAGTGGAACTGCAGTGGGCATTCATATAGGTATTCTTCCTTATTTAAGACTGCACTTTCTTATCTAGCTTTTATTTTTTTAAAAATATCTAGCAACCAAATATATTATTTAAGATTACCATGAAATTTTAATCAGAAGGAAAATCTGTTTTGGCTATCTATGCTTTAATTTATTTATTTGATTATTGTAGCTCTTGTTCTAATGTCTCTCATTTCTCTATTTTTCCATCCCAACATACTCCTTTTTTGTTCACCCATCACATTCCTGTACTGGCTTTATTTTGTGTCAGTTTCAACAACAAAAAGGTACTTTATAACTGAGTTCTGAGAATGTTCAGAATAATTCTACAGTCAAGGCATCCCTGGAGGGATCTCCTATTTCTCTGATGGGTTTTACAAGTAACTGTTGTGTGTTTTTTTCCTCATATAACTATGGCTCTTTCTTTTTGTTATTTTTTTCCAGATCTGTATGATTCAGATATATGAATAAAACTCCATGGAATCAAACTGGGCATTGCACAAAAGCATATATCTAACCATGTTTTTGGTTCACAAGTTTATTCATTTTAGTTTGTTAGTCTTCTAATGCATTATTGCGTTTTCAGTGGTTAACATTATATAATACAATTGTACTGATAATATATTGTGCTATTGAATTTATTTAATGAATGTCATGATTTTTTATGAAGGATCCTAGAAACTGCATTTTGATGCTGAGAATATTTATTAAGTTTCTTATATTGTTGGAAATGTGAATTCAATGGCACTGAGTCTTCAGGACCTTTAGATGTAGTAACCACTAGGGGGCAGTGAGCGTTAATAGAAAATTAAGACTAGGTAGAGAGAAAACAAAGTAAATCTTAATCCCCAGTGCCTCAGTTTATCTAAGAGATCGCTAATCTCAGGTCCCTTCCTTTATACCCAGGCAGATAACAACAAATTTATGATTGTTTCATTCTTCCAGGTAGGATGTACTTAGCTGCTAGGCCTCCTCTATTTCTATAATGAATTTTCTACAGATAATTCCTTTCTGTCATAGTTATAAAAATGACTTCACTAGTGACTGATCAATGCTCAGGTCAAATTGTCTCTCTCAAAAGCTCTCACAGAGAACACTTCAACTTCCAATAAGTGTTTCAGTTTCTAGTCATATAGATTTAATGGTGTTATAGAAAATCAGGGAGATGACCTTGAAGGAATTTGACAAAAATGATTATATACACAAAGGGAGCTGAAATATTCCTTAAATCCTGTAAAACAAGATAATATTCAGAAGAGAGTCAGGCAGGTTCCTCCCTGATTCACTGAGATATTAAAGAGAGGCAATGGTGGGATTCAAATAATTTAACAATCGGTTTTCTGCCCTAATGACTGGCTGGGTAGGTGTGGCTGTGTGATCATGTGACTGGGTGGGCATGGCCAATTCAACATCACTCATGTCGAAAGGCTGCCACAAAGAAGGGAGGGGGTATCAATATATTTTCCAAAGCAGCAGAAGGCAAAACAAGAAGCAATGGATGGAAACTGAACAAAGAGAAAAACAAACTAAAACTAAGGAGAAACTTCCTGACAGAGAACAGTTAACCAGGGTATTTCACCAATTTTATGTTCTCTGCAAATGTAATAAGCATTCTCTGTTTCAAATAGGGTTAAGCTGACAGGCAAAGGTTCCCAGAGTCAAGATACCATTTGTATAAACAATCCACAACTGCTGAGTTTCAAAGCCATGAAGTGTCCAGCAAAGAGTCTGTTGAAAGGTAAAAGGAAGGAATGGGAACAGGTGTGACACTATGAAGGAGGGAACTGAACACTTTGTCTGGTGGAGGCAATCAGGTCATAATCAATGTTAAAATAGAAGAAAGGAAGGCTAAAGATTGGTCAAACCAGCAGCAGGTTTCTAGGATATAATTCATCTGGCCAAAGCATGAATACAGTGAGGTCAGAGTTGGCTTCATTTGGTCAATGCTGACATGAAGCTCCTAATAAATAACTGGATTTATTTTGAAGTTTGGCCTGTGGCTGATGATTTAATTAGGGCATCACTCAAAACCCTGACAACAAGCCAACTCTCTCAAAACAAATAAAATGACTGGGATTCCTGAGCCCCAGACTCTCCATCCACTCCCCAACACCTGAGGTGTGTGGAAAGAAACTCAGGCTACCATGGCAGAGGACAGACTATCTGAAGAGAACCTGCTCCAGGCAACCCAGAGCAAGGTAGAACTTGCCCCCACCCAGGGAACTCAGGAACCAGGAGCCCAACTGGAACCAAATTGCAGCCCTCCCTGGACATCAAAGCCGAGATGCCTGTCTCAGTGACTAAAATGAGAAGGGATGAGTATTGGAGGAAAAAAGTCCCCAAAGCAGCTGACGTTGAACTCCCCCACCCTAGAGTCCAGGGCTGGGGGAAACCCCTGAAGGAGCTGGAAAGACTGGAATGGATGAGGAACTGGGAATGGGCCAGACTCCAAAAAACTCTGATGGAACCTTTGTGGGGATCCATAGAACAGCTGAGGGAGAAATCTGACTGAACCATCCTTCATATGAGGGGTCATTGGGCCACCCAAAAGAGAGGGGAGTTGCAACTGAGCCGTTTGAAGTGAGGAGAAGCAGATGGGAATGCAGCCCTGCTTGTCCACCCACCAGAGGGAGAATGAGCCCAAAGCTGCTGCTGGTGGGTGCTCCATTCAACAGGCAAGCCACCCAAGGGGGGTTCCCCCTCTCCGAACTAGAGCCAAGGGAGACCACCAAACACAATTGGGCAGACCTCTTGCCTTCTACTGAGGTTTTGTACAATAATGCTGTTCACAGTAACACGGGACTAATTCCGTTCAAAGTAGTGAATGGCATTGATTACTTCCCAATGCCAGAATACTCAAGGGATCCCCCCTCCTCAATCAGCTTGAAGATTGGCTGTCAATGCAGAAAGCAGCATGGGAAAATGTCAAGAAGGTGCTAGCTAAAGCGGCACAGACCTATAAGAAACAGGCAGACAAACACTGGGCTCCACAATGGCCATTCTAGCTGGGGGAAAAGGTCTGCCTCTCCGCAAAATATTTGAGGTTAAAACTCCCCAGCAAGAAGCTAGGACCCAAATTCATGGGGCCATTCCCAGGCGTGGGATTCTCCCGGTTTGGACTGGTTTGAGTGAACCCCTTGTTCTGATGATCAGCTGGCTCCAAACTGGTTCACTGCAACGAGCATGTGGGTCCACCCGCCCACCCCTGCTCTTTCCTGTGCTTTATTTCCTTTGTTTAGAGCACAGCTGATTTGCACAGCAGAGCAGTTTGCCACCCCTCAGCTGTTTTATTCACAGAGGCTGCAGTTGAAAGTTAGTATTAGAGGCTTTTTAAAATGTGGAGCATGTGCGTGGAGTGGACGTTTGGCGCATGTGCGAACTGGTTGTTACATCGGTTGAATCACACCACTGGCCTTTCCCCATAGTGAAGATAATTAACCCGGTCATGGTGCAATTAAAATTGCCCTGACTGCTAGGGAAGATACACCCGGTATTCCATAGCAGCCTTTTAAAACCTGTGGTTGGATCAACCCTGAGACCACTACCCCATGAGCCCCCGAAGCCAGTGGTTATAGGAGGCCAAACCAATTATGAGGTGCAACAAATCCTCGACTCAAGGTGGCACAGGAGACAGCTCCAATACCTAATCAAATGGAAGGGCTATCCCTTATCAGAGGCATCTTGGGTAAAGAGTAGAAACATCCAAGCTCACTGCCTCATAGCTAAATTACATGAAGACAACACAAACAAGCCTGGGTGAGGGTCGCACCCATAAAATCTATACCCGTACTCAAACTGTTTTTGCTTTGTACAGGTCGCCTTCAGGAAGTGAGGGAAGCCGAATGTCAACTCGTGACATTTCTGACCTGCTCTTGAGTTGACATAGGCAAGAGGAATGGGGAACCGAACCTCGCAGCTGCATTGAGGAACTTGCATTTCAGTCAAAACAAAGCACATTCCAGCCGGCAATGTCAAGGTCATCTCCACAGAAACCCACAGTGGCCAGAGGGAGTGACTTCTGCAACCCATGAAATTGCTTCGTTGGGGAATGTGACTGATGACACATCTTGTGGGGAGGGGGAAACAGAGTCTGAGCCAAAGCATGAATTAAGTGAAGTCAGAGTTGGCTTCACTTGGTCTGTGCTGACATGATGCTCCTAATAAATAATTGGATTTCCCTTCAAGCTTGGCCTGAGGCTCATGATTTAATTAGGACATCAGTTGGAACTCTGACAGCCTGGCTGCAGTGATCCTATTTTTGGGATAGGGCTTATGTTAGGTGCAGGCTAGGTGTTGTTTTCAGGGTAGGTCATATTTTTGGGGAAACATGGTAGAAGCATTCTTAATTTTCTTTTTATCTCCACCATGGCTGCATAGAGATTTGGAAAAGAGGTGAAAAGATCTGCAATTTGGTAAAAATCTGATTCATGTAGTGGGGCATCTAGGGTCACTTACATGGAGAATCAAGTATTAACAGGGCAGTCATGATAAATGATTGAAATCCTGTCTATTTTTATGTGCATGTAATCTATGCAATTGGGTTAGCTCTGTAAAGGCTGGGAAGACTTAAAAAATAACTGCTCCCCGGTTGACAGGATCCTCAGTATAATCATCTTCACAGCGTCACAATGCTAGACTTAGAACTTACTGCTTTGCAAATTTGCCTTGGAAGTTAAGTTTGAACTACTTTGAAATCCCTTCATTCTTTTATGTTTTTATTTATTTTTATTCCCAAAGGTAAAATAGACAATAAGTTCTTTCATCTCATGGATTATGAATCCCTGTTTAAAGCTCTATGGTGACTTTAAAGTGTTCACAAAAGGGAGAAATAATCAGAACAGTCCAATGGTAATTGTGACAATATCGTAGAAGCTCCCACAGCCCCACTGGTTGCACATATATAAAAAGGGCAAATTCAGCAATTTGGGTACAAACCAGAGGTGGTATTCATCTGGCTCTGACCAGTTCTGGAGAACCAGTNGAGTAGTTTGGAGAACCAGAAAATACCACCTCTGACT
>AZIM01007729.1:894-10948 GCA_000516915.1 Ophiophagus hannah | reverse complement strand
CTGAGTTGAGGAAATACATTGATACCAATTCAGACAGAGGCTTCATTGAACCTGCCAAATCTAGGTTGGCAACCCCAGTTCTGTTTAAAGAAAAAAAAAGATGGTGGCTTATGCTTATGTGAGGACTTTAGGGTGGTTAACGGGGTATGTGTAAAAAATCTACCCCCCTTCCCCTCATGAAGGATTTATTAAATCACTTGTCTAAAGGCAAGGTATTTACCAAGCTAGATCTGAGAGAAGCCCACTATCGAGTTCACATAAAGGAGGGAGACGAATAGAAAACTGCCTTCAACTGCCCTCTGGGTAGTTTCCAGTTCTGAGTCATGCCTTTCAGACTCCAAGGCCCCCCCCACAGTATTTATGCAACTAATCAATGAAGTGTTACCTCCACACCTGTACAAAGGGGTCCTTGTCTACTTGGGTGACACTCTTATATTCAGCAAAACCATCGAAGAACATATTAGTCAGGCAAATACTGAAAAAACTTTTAGCCACCAAGTTATATGCAAAGCTGTCAAAATGTGAATTCCATAAAGTGTCGTTGGACTACTTGGGCTACTGAGTGTCTAACCAGGGGATTGAAATGGACCCTGGAAAAGTGAAAGCCGTGCTAGACTGGCAACCCCCCAAAATACAAAAACTTCTTGGGTTTTGCAAATTTCTAGATAATTTATTCCTTCATTTGCTGAGGTCGCCCCCCCTTTAACAGAGTTACTGAAAACTAGGTCTTCCCCATCCAAACCAAAACCCAATCAACCCCTTACTTGGACAATGAACTGTCAGAAATCTTTTGAAACTTTAAAACGTCTATTTGCCGCTGAGCCCATTGCCTCCAGCACCTGGACCCGACCAGATCTTTCATAGCCCAAACTGATGCTAGTGATATGACCAGAAGAACTCTCAAGACCAGCTAATGATTGCGCTTATGTGTCCAAAAAGTTGATGGACACAGAGCATAGGTGGGCGGTTTGGGAAAAAGAGGCGTTTGCCATGCGATGGGCTTTACTATCTTGGAGGCATTTCCTGGAAGGAGTGAAGGAACCTTTCGAGGTGAGGACTGATCGTAAGAATCTCGAGGCTCTAAAGACACCTTGGAAGCTCTCTCCTAAACAAGTCCGCTGGGCTCAATACTTCAAGAGATTCAACTTTAACATGAAATATATCCCAGGAGGAAAAAACATACTGGTGGATGCCTTGTCGAGAAAACCCCAATTTGACAGTCGCCAGGAGGTAGTGCAAAAGTCCAACCCGCAGGCCAAGTAACCACCCAAGGCCAAGCCAAACGCAGCCTCAGATGCCTAGAAGACAAACTGACAGCTGAGTTGAAAGCAGCACTTTTAACCAATCCATGGTTTGTTGAACATCAACCCGATTTGACAATGAATGAAGGACTGGCTTGGAAAGGAACCAAAATTTATGTACCCAATACCTTAAGACTGATGGTACTGAAGTGTAGCCATGACTCGTGATTGGGGGGACACTTTGGGTTCTTAAACATTTAGTCAGGAGACTAAATGCATTTAGTCGGGAGACAGTTCTGCTGGCCAAGAATGAAAACTGATGTTGAGGACTATGTGAAAAGCTGCTCAATTTGTGCCACAATGAAACACAGACCTGGGAAAACCCCTGGCCTCCTTCAACAAGTAGCTGAGCCAATGAAACCGTGGGAAGAAACCGCGATAGACTTTATCATAGAGTTACCGGAGAGCGGAGGAAGTACCGTGATTTGGACTGTTATCGACTTATTATCTAAGCAAGCCCACTTTACAGCATGTAATGGACTATCTTCGGCTAAGAAACTTGCACAATTGTTTGCGAAGCATATTTATCGGCTCCACGTAATACCTCGTAATCTCTGATCGAGGTGTACAGTTTACTGCCAAGTTCTGGAGGGAGTTTTTAAGGTCCATTGGGTCATCCCAAGGGCTTTCCTCAGCATTCCATCCTGCATGCAACGGGGCAGTGGAGAGAGCGAACGCCATGGTGGAACAATACATTAGATGCTATGTAAATTATCAACAGGAGAACTGGGTGGAACTGTTACCATTTGCAGAAGTTGCTTACAATAATGCAGTACACAGCAGCACAGGCTTAACTCCGTTCCAAATCAACACCAGGTTGGATTTTGTCCCTATGACGGAGTTGCCTAGGGAACCCCCAACATCCATGTCTTTAACAGAGTGGATGGAATCTTTAAAAAAAGGTTGGGAGGATACGGAAAAAGCTTTAACTGAAGCTGCTGAGGAATATAAAAAACAAGCAAACATACATCCCTCCAACCACCATTTAAAGTAGGGGCCAAAGTGTTTTTGTCAACTAAATATCTCAAATTGAAACTTCCCAGTAGGAAGTTGGGCCCTAAATTCTGTTGGGAGGATGCCAGAACCCAGATAAGACTTGACAAACAAAGATAATGCACGCTTTGCTTCCAGCAAGGTGCTGTGTGCAAACACTCTTTAAATCCTGTTTTCCCAGCTGCAACTAATGAAGGGTACCTTTTCTCCCCTGTAACCCACGTAACTCACGATGCTCCCTTCTCTGTTCCTCCGTGTGCCCTAGGATGCAGGGGGGGGGGTCCTGGGTCTTCCNGACTGTGCCCTTCCCCAGTTTCCTCCACAACCACCGGAGCCACACTCCCACTCCATCAGCTGTTCCACCTCTCCCTCGGAATCAGACTCCAACAGGGGCATGACAGAAGCTACCATGTTTCTCAGAAAACAAGGCCAGGCCTTATTTTCTTTTGAACCCCGAAAAAACAGCTAGGCCGTCTTTTCGGGGATGACTTAATTTCCCCTCCCCATGTGCACCCTCGCCTAGAGCGCCCCATGGGCAGCCATGCCTCGCCACCAGGTGCTCCTAACACCCCATCATGGCAGAGCGCAGAGAGCTCCCTACCCCCAAGCACCTTTGCTGCAGACCCGGGTATGGTGCTGGCTGTAGGCTGGGTCAGCGGGCGGCGGCAGCAGGGATGTGGGCCTCAGTGGCAGTGGGGCACTTTGCATCTCAGGACCTTCGTCGGCCACCATCGCTTCCTCCGCTGCCATCGCTTTCCCTTGTGCCCTTGCTGCATGCCGTGTTCGGAGTGCTGCCATTGGGCATGACGCAGAGGCCAGAGTCTCTGCTGGACATCGCGGCATGGCGGTAGAAGAGAAGTGGCCATTCCAGCAGGTGGAGGAACGGTTCGAGCGCATTCCTCCACCGGCAGCGTNGGCAGCAGTGGCGGGACAGACCCCGCTGCCAATGAGAACTGCCTGCCCTCCCACAGGGGCATCGCTTTGCTTGACAGCAGCTGCATCGACAACGTCCTGCAAGTCGGTGAGTCAATTCAGGCTTCGGTGGGTGGAAGCGGAGGCGGGAGGGTGATGCCATCGTTTCTCTCCCCCACACACACCTCGCAAGGAGAAAGGGAATCATTCTATAGACCCTTTGCACCCCCTTAGAAGTATGAGTGAATTAATGAATCAGCAGGAGAGTCCTCTGAGAAGCTTGGCAGGGAAAGCAGGAGGGAGGGAGGGAGAGAGAGAGGGAGAGAGAGAAGTGTGTCTTTGAGATTTACCAGGAGAAATCCAGGAGGTGGATTTCCATCCTATTTCTGTCCTTCAAGGAGATGAAGGTGGGGAGTGCATTTAAGGGGGTGCTAAGGGTCTGTAGGATGATTCCCTTTCTCTTATGTTTGGATTGGAAGGTTTGCCTCTGCTCGAAGGGCAAAATGGATAGATAGTTCCCGTTTGAAAACTACCAGGGGGAGGGGGGAGGAAGCTGCCCAGCCAGTCTGCATTCCTAGAGAACTGACAGAGGGAATGAGAATAAAGAAAACTTAAAAGAGGGGGAAAAGGTCCACTGGGGGGTTTCGGGCGGCTGGAGCAAGAGGGGAGCGCCCAACCATACAGGGGATGAGACCATGACCCGAAACTCTGGGGCGGGAAGCAAAGTGAGGCGTGGGGGGGGGAGAAACAATGTCATCACCCTCTTGCCACTGCTTCCACCCACCAAAGCCCAAATGACTCACCGACTTACAGGACATTGTCGATGCAGCTGCCGTCAAGCAAAGCGATGCCCCTATGGGAGGACAGGCAGTTCTCGACAACGGGGTCTGTCCCGCTGCTGCTACTGTTGTTGGAGATGGCGCTGGCNNNAGAGGCGCCACCGCCGGCGGGAACCATGGATGCTACGGAGGCAGCTCCCCCGCCCAAGAAGCAGCTGAAATGCTGCTGGTGGAAGAATGCGCTCAAACCGTTCCTCCACCCGCTGTGGAATGGCCACTTCTCTGCTACTGCCATGCCGTGATGTCCAGCAGGCACTCCGGCCTCTGCATCTTGCCCAATGGCAGCACTCTGAACATGGCATAAGCCGTGGCAAGGGCACAAGGGAAAGCGATGGTGGTGGAAGCGGCAGCAGCGGCCGATGAAGGTCCTGTGATGTAAAGTCCCCTGCCGCCGCCGAGGCCAACATCCCCGCCGCCACCCACCCGCTGACCCAACCTGCAGCCAGCACCATACCCGGGTCTGCAGCAAAGGTGCTTGGCAGGGGTAGGGAGCTCTCTGCTCTCCGCCATGATCAGCCGTCAGAAGCGGCTGGTGGCGAGGCGGGGCGCTCCTACCGACAAGTTCCCCCCCCTGCCCTTCCCCTCCATTTCACATGTTTTAAAAGAATTTCACCTCATGCCTAGAAAACATGCTGGGCCTTCCTATTGGGGGGGGTGTATTGTTGGAGAAACACGGTACTTGGGTGAAAACTTGGGATGTTCATGCAGATAGATTGGTTAACCAATTCCATGAAAAATTCCCTGACAAGCCAAAGGGTCCCCTTGGAGGGGGGAGAGGNTTTGGAAGCCATATTGAGATTCGATGCTCCCATGCTGCCACAATTGAGCCTGAGAAAGCGGGGGGGGATTCATTGGAGTATATCTAGTTAGACAAAATAAAAATCTTTTACTGGTTCAAGGTCATGTAGTGTTGCGCATAGTGAAAAGGAAGTCGTACTTTGGGACGGATGGTGATTGGGTCCTGTGATGTGGTGATGGGTGCAGGGGATGCATTTGTACTTTTTACTTTTGCAAGGAAGCCTGAAACTTTCAGATTTGGGATTCCAGATGTGCCAGTTACTATCCAAATAAAAGGAACCTTTGAAAGACGTCTGTCTCGGAATTATTGGGTGGAGGGGAGGGTTGCTGGAATGCTGACACCCACTCCTTCCCAGCACTGATGGTTTTGCGTAGTCGGGTAACGAAACGTCTGCAGGAAGTCAGTCGAGCGCCGAGAGCACCGAAGGCCCCACAACCAGCATCCCCCGGCCACAAAATCCGAAAGGATGCAGCCGCACCAGAAATTCCAAGCACAAACCGGCCCACAGAGACAGGGGTGGGGAAGGGCAAGATGGTGCCTACCTGTCCACGGTGTCCTGGATGTCCTGAAAGAGGAGAAGAGAGAAATGGGTGCCACCCTTGCAAGGGTGGCCGGTCTCCCCTCCCCCATGGGAACCTCTGCTCNGGAGAGCTTGGCCAGGGTGACCCCCCACTCAGCCTCCATCTTCTCCTCCTGCTCGGCCAACCAGCCCAGCCAGACCAGCTGCCTCTCCTGGAGCAGCTCCTGCAGGGATTCCAGCGCCAGGCCCACCTGCTGCTTCTCGGCGGCAAATAGCTCCTGGGGGGCAGAAGAAGAAGGGGGACTCAGAGGGAGGGGGGAGATTTCCCAGCCGCAGAACCAGCCTCCCTGGGGAGCTGCCTCCTGCCCCCTCCCCAAGAGACCCACCTGGCACTGCTGCCGGCTCTGCTCCTCAGCCTGCCTCTGNAAAGGGGGGGGCCACAGGGACCCCCGTGGCAAACTCAAGGAGAGGCCCTGCTGGGGGGTCCCAGGGGCAGGTAGGGGACCACAAGGAGGAGAGCAACTGAGAATTGCTCTCTCCCATCTTCTCCTCTCTCACTGCCAAAAGAGCCTGGTTCTCCTCCACCATTTTTTAACTTGGTAGCCTTTGTGGGCCTCTCACTGCTGCCAGGAAGCTCTTTGGGAGACCACAGTGCCTGCCCCCCAAAGAGCTGATGGAGTGCCCCAGGGAGTTGGTGCCTACCTTGTACTCCTGGGCAGCCTCGGGCAGAGACAGGAGGGGGTGGCCCTGGTGCCNCTCCTCCTGGGCTCCCTCTGACAGCCGAAGCCGCTTCACCAGGCAAACCACGTTGGCCAGGGCCCGGTTGGGGCAGGCGCTGCTGGGCTCCACCTTGGCCCTGCACTGGGGGCAGGAATACTCAGTGCCCAACTGGGCCAGGCAGTCATGGCAGAAGTTGTGCCCACAGGAGAGGCCCATCGGTTGCTTGAAGAAGTCCAGGCAGAGCGGGCAGGTGGCCTCCTGGCTCAGCTCCCCCAAGGCCGTCTTTTCCCCTGAGGTTGCCATGGGCCTCTTCAGTCCCCTTTCCCCCTTTGCTGAACCTGGAAGGGAAAGCTGCTCATTGGCTCCTTCTGGGGGGGGTGCATTTTTCAGCCCCTCCCCCAGGTAACAGAGTGCTCTGAAGCCCTCCTCCAATTAAATGGCTTCTTGCAAAAGGGGGAGGGGTTGCCCAGTAGCCAAAGAAGAGGCAAAGGAAGCCCTCTCAGGGTCTGGGGCGGCCTCTTTGGGCATCCATCCCATCTCTTCGGTTCCCTCAAGCTCAGCCCGGCCAGACTTCCGGCTGACGTCGTGACGGGACCACAAGCAGCGAATGAAGATCTCCATTCCTGCGCTGACTTCTCGCCATTTGTGGGCTCTGGATGGAGCTGAAAGCCGCCTTGGTGGGGCGGCAAAGCTAAGGAGAAGCACTTGGTGAGGTTCCAGGGAGAACACAACTCCCCTGTAGAAACCCCAGATTTGTTCTCTATGCCACGATGGAGAGACGAGCAGGCCAAGATGGATGCTACAAAGTTGGGACAGCCGAGGAACATCCAAGCGCAGTGCTGGAGTGGAGACTGGGAACGGTGTTCGGAAAAGGGTGAGAAGAATCTTTATTATTTGTAACTACCCCGAAAACTATAACAGAGAAAAATAAAAAATTATGCTAGTGGCGGATAGAAGAAGAATTGGAAATATAAAGAGTTTTAAAGTTTTTTTAACAACTTACAATTTGAAAAGGAACTAATCTAGAAGAACATTAATTTGGAATTGGCAATCAGGCAGGATTTGGCATTAAAAGGCATTAATCTGAATGCTGGAAGTAATTGTTCTAAAGAGGAGTAATATTTGGTTTTTGAAATTGGTGAAGCTAAATAAAGAAACGGAAAAAGAGTGGCTGTAGAACTGGATTAAAAGCGCCACTTGCTGATGAAGGAAAAATCCTGTAGATCCCTTCAAACTAACAACTTTATTAAAAGAAGAAATTAAAAAAGGAATAAAAGAAAGACATTATAATAAGACCCCTGGAAGTTGGAATATATTATAATAATAGAGTCAGGATATAGGAGGATACCACCTCTCTGGAATTATTGGTGTTTTGGACTGATTAACATTGGAAATAAAGATTTGAGGACATTGATATTTTAAAGCAAAGAAGAGACACTGGTTCAAATAAAACAAAATTAACTGGATACTGGACAACTGAAATAATTAGCTATATAAAATGAGTGAAATATGAAAAGAAATAAGAATGGACATTTGAGCTATGAATGTGGGACAGAATGTTGGATTTATGCACTAAAATACAGAATACAGAAGAAAATTCAGAAATGGAAACAGCAGGAGGAGGAGAAAGAACAAAGGAGGGGGAGGAGTCAGAAGAAAGAGGAACCAGTGAAACAGAACAAATGCAAAAGAAGAAGAAAGAAGCTGAACATGAGAGATCAATGATAGACATAATAAATGAGGAGGGGGAGTATTGAGATGGAAATGCTGATAAATGAAATGGTGAGGGAANGGAAAAAGCCACAAGATGATAGTAAATGGCGAGCAAGCTAAGAAAAGATGAATTAACATAAAAGAAAGACTTAGAGATAATGGCTAGGAATGGAAAAGAGGGAGAATCCACATGAAGAGGTATATTTGCAGTAAACATATCTAATAGATTTTGAGGAAATGGGAGGAAGAACTAGAACGAGAAGGAATAATTTTAATGTAATACTGATGAAAACAAGAATCTGTAACCGATTAATCAAATCAAATAGAAATGTTTATGTAAGATATAAGCGATCAATAGTTAAGAGATGAAATGTTATGTGGAGCCTGACTGAGAATAGATGTAACTATATAGTAGGATCATATTTTTAAAGAACTATAGATTTTGTTATTCACGTATATAAGATAATGAGATAATAATATTATAAGTGTGAATGTATTGGCTACGAGAAAATATACTTGTGTTAAAATGAGATGTTAGAGGGAAGGGAACCTATAGAAAATAAAATATAAGCAATAGTGGCAAATTAGGGGAACATTAATAGGGGATAATATAAATTACGATGGAGTTTTTGAACGCTTAAAGAATGGTAGGAATGGCAGCTAAAAAGACCAAAGGAGTATCTAAACGTGTATTGTAAACATGGTGAGCACAAGAATACAAGATCAAGGAAATTGGAGATTGATTAATATGTTTTTAATGAATTAAACATTTTGTTATCCACTTGTACAAGGTAATGAGGATATATTGCTATAAATTTGAACATGGCGAATATAAGAATGTGTTGTAGAAAGTTAGCCCCCCCCCCGCCCGAAGAATGAAATATTCTAGGAATTATTAAAAAGGCAGAATCTTATAGTTCCCTGGATGAAGAAAAGGAGAAACATGTTTTAGAGACCAAGCAGCTCCCTGCCCCCCCTTCAGCTCCCTTCAGGGTGATGGGATGAAGACCTGGCCCTCAGGACATGATGGGATGGCCCATCTCACCACCTGGCACCTGGGAAGACTGCATCAGCCAGCCCTCAGGTGAAGCCCTGTGGTCCAGGTAAGACCCCGCCCCTGGGAGTCTGACAGCCAATGGGATACATTTCTTAGACAGGAAGAGGTGGGGCCCAACAGAGGGTGTGAAACCAAGGGATTCTCAGCATCTCTGCCCTTTTCGCCCAGGAGCTCCAAGCCAGGTGGTCTTCCTGTCCACCATTAAACCATCTTTGCAAGCAACTGCCATGTTTCCAGTGTCTTTTTCCCCACTTGGAACTGAACCCAAGAAGGATATTTCTTCCAACAGTACATACTTCTTAAAAAAGCTTTCCTCTGCCATAGCAGAACCCCTAAGCATTATATATATCATTCAGAACCAGCTCCTTACCGAACCTCTGGTCCTTAGCTACGGTCATCCCTATCTTCAAAAAAGGTGACCCCAGCCTGGCTGAAAACTACAGACCAATCTCACTGTGTTGTGTTATGGGCAAAGTCATGGAATCAATCATTAACCACTCCATCACCCTCCACTTAGAGTCAAACAACCTAGTCTCCAAACACAATTTGGTTTCAGGAAAAAATTGTCCTGCAGCCTACAACTCCTACACTGCAAAAACATATGGGCTACTCTACTCGACCAGGGTAAAGCAATAGACGCCAATTTACATAGACTTCTGCAAAGCCTTGGATTCAGTGGTACATGACAAACTACTGTTAAAACTAAACTCGTANNGCATTTCCGGATCCCTCCATAAGTGGATTACTGCTTTCCTGTCAAACAGGCAACAAATAGTAAAAATAGGGAGCGCTTTATCAAACCCTGCTCCAGTTAACAGNCTCTTTATACTCTGTATAAATGACCTTTGCGATCACCTTATAAGCAACTGCGTCCTCTTTGCGGATGATGTAAAACTATTCAACACCACCGACAATGCTACTATCCTTCAAAGCAACCTTGATTATGTGTCTGAATGGTCCAACATCTGGCAACTCCAAATCTCGACCAACAAATGATCTGTCCTAGACATAGGTAAAAAAAATCAGCACACCAAATACAAACTAGGCGGATATGACCTCGTTGACGACCCTCACTCTGTCAAGGACCTTGGAGTACTCATATCTAATGACCCAAGCGCCAGAGCTCACTGTAACAGCATTGCCAAACAGGCATTANATACAAAACCTTTGCCAGACCAATACTTGAATACAGCTCATCTG
>AZIM01007715.1:3840-18320 GCA_000516915.1 Ophiophagus hannah | reverse complement strand
TATGTCCAGGATGTGAGGGGTCTGTAAATCGATAGATAGATAGATGATAGATAGTAGATAAGAATTTTAAATAAAAGTAATACAAATTTTGAAAGAAAAAAGTAAAGAAAGTAAAGAAAACTAAGTGAAACAAAAAGTGAGAAGAAAGAGAAAAGAAAAATCAAAGAGAACAAATGTTTTAAAGAATCAGATTCTGATCCTGTGAACAGCAAAGATAGATAAATTTATATTTTACTCTCAATCTCTAAGGTTACAATATAATTTTCTTCCCATAGTCTACCATTTCTAATCATCAAGCCCATATGCCACAAGTTCATTTTTTAACAAAAAGTTCATAACATTTTCCACTCACTAATAAATGTGATTATTGTCTTTTTTTTAATCAAACAAGTCACTTTTGCCATGCCCATTTTAATTTTCACCAGCTGTTCCTTCATTGTGGGTATTTCAAAGGGTTTCCCACCCCCCATTTTTGTGCCTATAATAAGCTTGCAATAGTTACTATTTGGTATAGTGTTTAAGGCATCAAAGTAGAACCAGGAGACCATGAGGTCCAGTTCCACTTTGTGCACAAAGCCAACTGGGTTATTAGCTCTAGGAAGGAGTCTATTCATAGTCAACAATGAGATTTCAGAGGAACAGAACCAAATGAATGTGATAAACAAAGGAATGGAAGCAGGTATGAATCTATAAAATAAATAAGTTTAAATGATCTCTCAGATTAAGACTCAAGATATTCTAAAGATAATTGTAAACACTGCTGAAATCTTGGCTTTGTAATGAAAAAAAAAATAAAGGCAGAAGGGCAAAATTGAGTCCATTAAATTTAAGCATCTGCCCTTTGCAAAAGCAAAGCACAGTTTATATTCAATGGAAGTATTCACCTTTCCTACACAATGAAGATGCTTATCAGCAAATATAAAAGCTTATATCCTTATCACGCAAAATACGAATGAACAGATAGCAAGGTCAAGAGTAACAGTCATCATAATCTATGAAAAGAGTATTATCTATTGTGAAAAGTCATGTTTAGTGCCTGTGCATGTCATCAGATGCTATCATGACAATGAGTTTAAATTGCAAGGATTTTGATCTGGGGGAAAAATGCTAACAGTAAGATTTGTTCAACAATGGAACAAACTGCTTCACTTCATGACAGAGTCTCCTTTGCTGTTGAGGTTTAAAAAGAGGCTTGGAAGTCATTTGTCCAAGATGCTATTGTAGTGGATTCCTTTAGCAGACAAATGGTTGGACTTGATTATTTTAAAGGTTTCTTTTGGTGGTTACAGTATATGATCCTAAAATATTTTGACTAAGGTAAGTCCTAATTGTAGGCAGCCAAAGAGAGGTTTGAAAGCTTCTGAACTTGGTCAGTATAGCAATAGCACTTAGACTTACATACCACTTCATAGTGCTTTAAGCCATCTCTAAGTGGTTTACAGAGTCAGCATATTGTCCCTAACAATCTGGGTCCTCATTTTACCAATCTCGGCAAGATGGAAGGCTGAGTCAACCTTGAGCTGGTGAGATTCAAACTGTCAAATTGCTGGCAGCTGGCAATCAGCAGAAGTAGCCTGCAGTACTGCATTCAAACCACTGTGCCACCATGGCCTATATGTATGACATGTTTAATTCTTTTGCTGGAAACCATTACTTGATTTTCAAGAGAAGTTCCCATTAGCACCACTGAAGTTTTACTAAAAAAAACACAAATTATAATTTACCACTTTTATTGTAGGTAATGGAATTATGGCAGGCATATAGGCAGAGAAAACTCCCATTATTCACCCACCTACAGTTTTGAGATTGTTCTTTTTTTTGGTGGAATAAATAAAAGATTATTGAATTGAGCATCTAGAACAGCACAAAAACAACACAACAAGGTTGCCCCCATTGAAGCTTTCTCCAAAGAAGCAGCTAGCACAAGTTTGAAAAGATGTCAATACTGTAATATCAAATATAAGCACCAGATTACTGCAAGAAACAAACTGACTAAAATGCAGCTTGGCTGTACTAATAATTAATCACTTTGGATGCAAAATCAACAGAGATTAAAAAAAAAAAAGCCAAACAGTGTATCACTACAATGAAAGATCAAGTCAGAAAATAAAACCGGCATCATAAGATTAGATGCAAGGATTCAGAATACCTGATCAAGAAATATCACCTAGAAACAGGGAAGATTAAGGAAGCACTAAAATAATATATAGTGTAACTATAGGCTATATGATGATGTAATTGCATGCTGTAGACAGAATCTTCAACTTCATTTTAATCAGAAACAGTTTTACCAATCCATCAATGAAGAGGTGCAGTGAACGAATCAACACCTGACAAAATAAAAATGATGCCGTTTTGGGCACAACTCTGGGATAACCCAAAGAAATGCAACAAGAATGCAGCTTGGAGAAAGGAGTGGATAAAAATAAAAAGGAGATGAATAGCTTGTAATAACAGCAAAAATGGTGGAGAAAACAGCAAAGAAGAACATGAATTAGTCAGCACCAAATAAAGCTGAACTGTAGGTTTTTTGGTTGAAACATCTGGCATCCCACTCATTTTCAAGGAATTTAACAGTATACTGCAAGGAGGTGAAATTGAAGGTTGGTTAACATCTGGCAACATCTACCTGATAATGAAAGATCCAACAAAAGGGGAACTACAGGCCAATTACCTGCTTACCAGCAATTTTTAGACTGCTAACTGATGCAGTCCAACACAGGGGTGTCAAACTGGATTTCTTCGAGGGCCAGATCAGCATTGTAGGTCTCCTCTGTGGGCTGGTGGGGGAAGGGAGCAGGGGGCAGATGGGACAGATGCCTCCTGCAGTACTCTTCCATCCAAAATGCCCCCCCGTGACTCATTTTTGGCCTCCCCGGCCTCTAGCTGGCAGAGTGCTGCTGGCTTTGGCTGGCAGAATGCTGCTGGAGCTGGGGAGGCTGAAAACAGGCTATGCGGGAACCTCATGGGGCCTCTGTATGGCTTGTTTTTGGCCGGCAGAGGCACTGCAGGCCAGTCCTTTGATATTTCCAGGCCAGCGCCTGGGCCAGATTTAAGTACCCCACAGGCTGGATCCAGCCCACAGGCCTTGAGTTTGATACACCTGGTCTAAACAGCTTAAAGTTTTTTAAAAAGTCAAAATTTGGCAATTTTTGATGTTTGATTTTCTATGTAGTTCAACATGGGCTCCTTTCAAGGCAGATATACCTCTGAAAATCTCCCTGAATTTTCAAGAACCTTTCAAGTGCCTTAGTAACTTTGTCATTATTGAAGGCGTTAAGGAATTTGAAATGATGACCCAACAGGTGACAGTATAATATAATAACACAATAATAATATAATGAATATTATATAGCATTGTATATATTACACACATTGTTGTGTATGTAATAATCATACTCTAATTTATAATATATTTAATAAAACATAATAAATATTCTCTAGTAATATGTTTAAAGGTGATACATGGGTGAGCCCCATGAAAAAAAGCTTATCTAACTGGTTCTGATACTTTAAAATGTAAAGATGTTAGTGGGCACCAAGTATATACTGGTAGGTGGAGTTCACTGTTATTTCACTGGAAAATTAATTGCTTACTTTAAAAGCAAGAGAGCAAGGTCAATAATGCTGAAATTCAGAAAGGGCTGAAATTGGCAAAGGACATTAATAATAACAATGAAAAGGATTTTTTTAAAAAATATTCAAAATAAAAGGGGAAAAAATGAACCAGTATGCCAACTGTTGAATGAAGCAACAAAACACTAATAGATAGCAAAGAAAACACAGACCCAGTAAACTTATTTTTTGGTTCTGTTCTCTTCAACAAGAACATATGCATTCCAGCAGGCAACTATGAAGAGGTGAAGTGAAGCCTGAGAAATATGATCAGAAATATACAGTATATTTACTATGAAAGAATTTACATCTTCAGAGTTCAATAAATTGCAACCTAAAGCATTGAAGAAACGTGCTGACAGTCTGTTCCAAAACTTTATGTGTTGTTTTTCAAGGGGTGAAGTAANGGCCAAATGTGATTGGACACACAAGGAATTAGTCTTGGTGCATATGCTCTCAGTGTACATAAAAGAAAAGATGCATTAGCCAAGAATCATAAAGTTCTACACTTAATAATAGGCATAAGGTATAATAAGTAATCAAATCATACTAGGAAACAGTCAATAAAAAAATTGTAAGGATACAAGCAACAAAGTTACACTCATACAGTCATAAGTGGGAGGAGATGGGTGAAAGGAAGGATGGGAAAATTAATAGTAATAGTAATGCAGACTTAGTAAATAGTCTGACAGTGTTGAGGGAAAACTACATACTTGCATTTACAAAAGAAGGAAAAGCAGTGTAATGTTCTAGCTTGGGGCATTAAAAAAATCCATCTATAAGCATTGTGGAAACAGTGCAGCAATCACCAGACGTCAGCATGGATTTGTCAACGGAAAAAAAACCTTTATCCAACAAACTTTTTTTTTTCATTTTTCATTTAGGTGGTTAGAATGCTACAATCAAATTTTATTTTTCTTTTTGCTTTAGAAAAATACTTAAGAAGGTACCTCATTTACATAGTTTGCATTATGTATGGCATTATAACTTATATCATTATGGTATAATGTATCTTATTACCAAACATATTTTGGAAGGCTGGATGGCATGATAAAAACATAGCTGATTTAAAAAATGAAGCTCACAGGTGCTCATAACTGGTTCCTCATCATACTGAAGTGAGAAGCTCCATTAGATACCATAAATATATTTCTATACTCTTTAACTATAAATTTTATTAATAATTTGGATGAGGAGATGGAGCGAATGCATACCAAAATTTCAGGTGACATAAAATTGGACAAATTCCTTAAGTGCAAATTTCTTCAGTTAGAAAACAGTAATTGAATGCATAGTTATAGGAAAGGAGCACCTGGCTTGGTAATAGTGCTTGTGAAGAAGATTTTGGAAATAATAGTTGGTTACAAACTATTTAGGAATCTGCAGCTGAAAAAAGGCAAGTGCAATTTTAGGCTGCATCAACATATGAATGGTTTTGAAATAATTGGGATATATAGCTGTACTTTGTTCTGTGTTGATCAGACCCTCAGTCCCAAAAAATTTTTTCTGGATTTGAGCATCACACAAATTGAAATAAGTTTAAAGAAATGCAGTGAGGATAACTAGCAACCTAGAAGCAAAGTCTTGTGAAGAGAAGTTGAAAGAAATTAAGAAAGTTTAGTTTCAGTTTAGTTTAGTTTCAAGAAGAGAGAATGCACGGAGAAAGGTGGGGAGGTGGGGGGCAGCGGGAAGGGAATATGATAGTACTCCTCAAATATCTGAAAGAATTTCACACAAAAGAAACTCAAGACCTTTTCTCCATCAGTTCAAAGTTCAGGACAATAAATAATGAATTAAAATTAGAGTGGATCTAATTGGTCAGAGAAGTATTAGGCTCCCCTTTGCTGTGTGTTCATGCAGATGCCAAATAGCCATCTGTCAGGAATGTTTTAATTTAGATTTGTGCTGGCAGGAAGTTGCCCTTAATAGCTTAAATGCCCCTTTATAGTTCTATGATTCTGTCATTCCTATCTGCACAGGTCTGGTATTAAACAAAATAGAAGACTATTGCTTTTGCTATTTTCTTAATAGAAGAATTTTTAGCTTGTATCCTCTGGGACTAATTTAAAAATAAACCACTATCTATTACTGGTTAGCTATTTAGTATTGGTAAGTACATGGAAATAGTTGCACCCCTAGTATTATTATTGTCAATATATTCTGTCTGTTTTAACTAAACTAGTACTTGCATTATGAATTCACTGGCTGTAATATATATGACCTTGGAACTTACTTACCTAATTATAAAACACCTTGCAGCGGTATTGAGAGAGAACAACTAAAATGAGTGTGTAATATGTTGAATAATGAACATTAAGAAATATAGTAATTCCAGGATATTTGGCTAATGTAAACAAGCAAAAACTATTGGAGGAAAAAAAATAGAGCAAAATTCTTCAAGATCCACCCCTTCAATGATTTGGGCATGACACTTTTCTTCGTGTCCTGTATTGCTTCATATTATCACACATTTATACCTCAGAAAAAAAATGACATACCACGATTTTTCCATTATCTATTAATATTGGATAATCAGATTCAGTCTTTTACAAAACCTATTCAGAAATGTAGGAAAATTCCAGCCTGAGTCTTTATAGAACACAATATAAATAGCAAAAATATATAAATTGGCAAATTAAGTCAGCTGGAGGGTTGGATTGAAACATTGTAAATTAGACGAGGCAACTCATTAGACCTAATGAAACACATATGCATTTCATAGGCCTTCCAACCCCCTTTTAAGCACTGGATCCTAGAGTGGTTTGAACTCCCTCTTTTTAGCTGAAATGGTAAAAGATCAGCTGTGGCTGCATTCAGTTCAATTACAGAGAACTTCTGAATTCTCCCACTTAAAATTCTTGTTCCTAAGTAACATGTAAATTTAAATTAAATATAAAATATTGTTTCATAATCTCAAATTACCAATCTTTACAGGTAGTCTTCCACAAAATTTGCTTTATGTCAAAAGCAGTTAACAGTCCAAAAGCTGTTGTAGAAGTCATCTCATTTCTGAACTTGGGTTATGATGGAGCAGATCCTGTTACACTGATTTTTTTCAAAATAGTACTGAAATTTGCAATGATCATGGGCTGAAGATGGGCCAAAGCAAGAGCCCAACTGGACTTTTCCATAAAAGGTGATTTCTCATCTACATCAAACTGTAGTTCACATTGAGACTAGCTGTAAGGTGAGGGCATATACCAGTACTGTATTGGATTGTTTTTTCATATAAATGATGCTGTGCTTCAGTGGTTAGATGGTCTAGACAAGGTTTGAGAGACCATACGGTTTGTTTTCAAATTCTGTTCTTGTCCATATGGGAATATATCAATAGACTTCAATAATGAAAGTTTATAAATGATAATAATTAAAATAATAATGTTAATTTCACATCTCCAAAGGAATAATACCTTGTTGTGATGGAGGGGCCTGTGTGCTCTAGCAATGCTAAAGGATATGTTGAACAGGTACCTGTATTGGAACTCCCTATATTCTTAGATGGTACTTTAATAATTCTTAGGTCCTTGTTTAAGACTTGAATTATTAAGTTTCCATCAGCCTTAGATTGCAAACCTAATTGTAGATGACCCACACATAGTAATTCCCATTTATTTTACAATAATATTAAGTAATCATTTAGATTGGCACAATTGAAGCAGCATGAAAACATTTGTAATAAATAATAAACTGATTCCACTCTCAGCATCAAGTTCAGGTTCATACTGTGCCCCTGTATGGCTTAACAGCTGCCATACTAGTAAGATGCCAGACTCAACGACATCGTGAAGATTATAAGTGGATGTATTAAAACATCCCGACTTGATGGCTACCTGTTCTGAGCCATATAGCACTACCAGCTTTACAAAGGCAAGATGCACTACTGAGAGAATACAGAAAAATTATTAACAACTCAATCTTATCAGTGCACGCTGACCTTCCTCATTTATCAGCCAGAAGATTCAAATCCAGGAATCCCTCATTGCAGTGGTGGTATGCTACTGGTTCAGTCTGGTTCGGTGAACAGGTAGTAAAACAAGCCTCCAATGATCAGCTGAGAGGAGGAAAAAAAGCCTCAGCTGAGAGGAGAAAGAAGAGAAAAGCGCAGGATCAGCCCTCCCATCCGCCCCTGTGCTTTTCTCTTCTTCATCCTCTCAGCTGATTGGCGCTGCAGGACTCAGCTGGTGTGCGGAAAGCTGCATGCGCATGTTAGGTGTGTGTGTGTGTGTGTGTGTGGCATGCGCGATCACCAAACCAGTAGTGGAACAGGTAGGATCCCACTGTTGCCTCATTGGCACTGGTACAACATCTGCCCAACTACTTTAATATCAATTCCCGATGGCAAACTAAGTGGGTCACTGAATGCCCAAACATAGGAAGATACGAAAACAACCCAGAAAAAAGATGCCAGGTTTTGAATTACCATGTCAGCAATGGACAATCCTGAATAGGATTTGCACTTCACATGGTGTCTGCTGGGACTCTCTGTATAAATGGGACATAGTATCCTCCCTTCAGTGTAACTGCAGGGTCCCACATCAAACTGTAGGTCACATTGTGACCAGCTGTAAGGTGAGGGCATATACCAGCACTGTATTATTTTTCATATAAATGATGCTGTGCTTCAGTGGTTAGATGGCCTAGACATTGGTATTTGAACATAAATCTTTTTAACATTCATATTTTATTGTGTTTTATTAATCTATGTGATTATACACATTCAATTATGCACACACAGAGAGTTAATCTATGTATAACATGCCATATGCTAAATAATCAAGCTCAGATTCTTTCTCATTTCCTCTTTTTTTCTACTCAAAATAAATTTCATGCTAAGAATGACAGAGCCATCCCAGATCTGCTTGCCTAAATTAAAGCATCTTGGAGAATACTGTGCCAAAAAAAAAGTTACTACCTTGATCTGCTCTCTTCTTTCCATTTGCTCAACCTCCCCTTCAATCTAGTATAGAAAGTCATTCCTTTAGCCCACAGCCATAGCAGCAGCCTTAGAACAAAAATATTCCACCTGAAATAGCTCAGCACATAACACTTCACATTCTC
Source organism: Ophiophagus hannah (assembly GCA_000516915.1). Lineage (NCBI taxonomy): Eukaryota > Metazoa > Chordata > Lepidosauria > Squamata > Elapidae > Ophiophagus > Ophiophagus hannah. Next base: position 9,647 of record AZIM01007715.1, on the reverse strand, counting down.
CAGATACAATAATGGTAAGGTACTTATGGTAAGGTTTTTAAATCTATCATCTAAGCCAGCAAGAAAAGACAAGAAAGATGAAGTGGAGAGATATGCAATGTCTGTGTTTCCTAAATGTCAAGATATTTTCATGAAGCTTTACAATTTATGTGGCAAAATCCCTGATTTACTGGAAAAAGGACTCCAGTGACCTAAACTTGGTCACTGGAGTCTTTACCAATAGCTCAATGGATCAGACTGATGGACAACTTTATAAGTTCTTATCAGAAAAGGAATCAAGTAGAGGTGGAGAACTTAGTATCTGGAGTAGCCAGTTAGAAACTAGATCAGTGGAAGAGTTGGTCTGCTTCTGTGCCTAATATGGCTAAGCACTTATCCTTTGACAGTTGGCATCAGGGTTACAAATTGGCACCAGGGTTAGAGGTGAATTAATTTCCACTCCTTCCAAGACATCTCTCCAGCAGAGGCTTCAGGTAACATGCAGTTTATCTTCTTTTGGAATCAGGTGATGAAAACTTAAGCAATGCTGCAGGAAAAGAACAAGAGGCTTGCCTGATTTCCCCCTTAGATTTCTTCTAGGTAGATGGGAAAAGGACTTGGGGTGGGGAAGGGAATCTACTTTCTTTCAGCAGAAATGACAATTATGCAAAATTCATGAGGCTCAGGAAAGCCAGCACTTTTATACATTCACTCAAAATATTTTAAACTGTATAGCAGTTTATACCACAACCTTTTGGGAACCAGGGACGAGTTCCATGGAGGAAGGATTTTCTGTGGACCAGAGGAGGGGGGCATGGTTTTGCATGCTGCCTGCATCACACGGGTGGGGCTTTGCTTGTTTGTGTGGCCCAATTGCTGGCATGCCACAGACCAATGCTGGTCCAAAGACCGGGTGTTGGGGACCCCTGTTGTATAGCAAGTTGCAAAGATTTCTTCAGCCTAATTTGGTGCCAGTTTAAGGCATGCATGGAGGTAGCAAGAAGTAATGCAAACTACATCTCCCCCTTGTCGTCCTTCTCCTCTTTTTTTCTCTTTTATTTTTAAGTTAGGGATGAGCCTTGTTTAATTCAAAACTTGCACCATGTACTTTTACTTAAAGATACTGAGTCCTTAAAAGAAATCATTGGGCATAAAGTATTTCCCAAATTTTAGAAGAAGTTCCCATCTTTTGTTTCTATTTGGAAAGAAAGTGCCCCATTATTTGCATGTATTTCCAAATGAAATTCTCTTTGAAGAAAAATCATTTTCCTTTTATTTATTAAAACAGAAGTGCTAATTATAGATTTCATAGAAAAAGAACATGTCTACATTTTACACAGTATGCAGTTGCTCCAGTCCAAAATCATATCTTCTCTATCAGTGAGCTTCTGGCTGGTTAATATGTATCTTTTAAAGTGAAAAATAGAGTCACAAACTATGTAAAGGATGTGTATGTGTGTGTGTTTGTGTGTGTATGTATGAGTGACTCAGTGTAAATAAATTGAAGCTGGGGAAAAGATTAACATCCCATGTAACTGTAACTGAAAGTCCCTGTTATTGTTTTTTTTTAACCAAGTCAGCACTGCTGATGGCTGGTACAATTTTAAGCATAGCTAATTCTTGATGCAATAGTAGCATCACATATGAGAGAATTCAATTTTATTGGTGTCTTCTGTTGGGATGGGAATACTACATTCTCAGCATATACAGCATAATTTGGAGATACTTCTTACTTGTAATCCATACATTTAGCAGCTGAGTTATCAGTAACAGCTTTAAACCCTGTATGTCTATGAATTCAAGAATATGAGTTTCTCAAACTTTTTAACCAGATGATTGGCTGACCATTTTATGCAACAAAATTACAATTCCTACATCCACCAAGCTTTGTGGACCTTTCTTTGGAATAAACTTGTGTAGGATTGCATTGCATGGTGATGGTTATAACTGCAATCATCTCCAGGCTGGCAAACTAGAAATTGTTGCACCTGCCCAAGTAAGACTTGAGGATGGAATTTTACATGACTTTTTTTTGTGCAAGGAAGAGTTAACATTCAGGATACAAACAGCCAGAAGGAAACATAATATAGAATAGAGAGAAGGAAGTGACACTGGAGATTGTATCAAATGTACTTAAGAGCAGGTTATATCACAGGACCCATCGTGTTCCACAGTGCTGAATGTTTAATAATTGGAGCCTGAAACTTTGAAAGCAGGAAGAAATCACAACAAGCATCTCCTGGAGGTCAGGGAGTCAGGGTTTATGTCTTAACTCTGGAAGATCTCTATGATTATTGACTATAACTTTCCTTTTCAGGTCAAGCATATGTTTTATGGCGACCAGTTTTCTAAACAGCCCATGTAGTCCCATGGAATTGAAGAAAGCTCCAATCCATTTTTCCTTTCTTTACTGGCTGGCATTTTCTCTTTGTCTGTCACTGTTCTGGGGAGTCTTTTTGCCTTAGTCTGGAAGACATTAGCTAACTATTCGGAAGGGCTGACTATAGGCCATTTCCTTCTCTTTATGTGGAAAATATGAAAGTAATTGTCAGAATTTTGTGGCTTGCATGTACAACCATAAGTCATCCTAAAAAGGAAAACTCTGGTTGCCTTCTCTGTTGATCTATCCCTTGAGAAATTCTCAATCATCCAGGTTATGGCTGTCTCAAAGGTCAAAAGGCAACTGGACTTTCTTGGTGTTTCCTTGAAAATGTTTCACTTCTCATCCAAGAAGGTTCCTCAGGAACTGAAGAAGCTTCTTGGATGAGAAATGAAATGTTTTCAAGGAAAAAAAAACCCAAAGAATTGCAATTGCCTTTTGAAAAGCACCTTTGGGTATTCCATGCACACTTTCACTGAAGGAGAGGCAATGCATTGCATTTCCAATATATTTTTGGGAGTGGGGACTATAAGAATAACCTTGGCTGAATACCAATTTACAGTGACCAGCATAATATTTAGTTTTTATGTACTTTGGAGCTTTGGAGCTTTGTAAATAAAAGGCTTGTAACAAAGGCAACATATTCTTGATGCATATATACATATATATATATATACATACATATCTATATGATATAATTCACAAACATTACTGTACATGACATTAACCATGTTGGACACACAGCTATGTAAAACAATGTGGTTTTAGAATCAGAGGAATAGAAAAGTAATCAGATCCCTTGACATTATTCCATTATTCTGGTGGCACTTTAGGAGGGCTCAAAGCCAGGTGTTAAAATCAGGAACCTGAAATGCTTTGAATAGTATGACATGATACACACTGAAAAGCAATAAGGTAAAATGGACCATATAGGTGATATTTCAGGAACCAATGTACCCAAGAACAAAAGCCCCCAAATTACAACCAAGCAAATGCCTCAAAAAGGAAGAAAAGACATTAAGGAAACAACTGGATTGGTGGTGGTGAATGTGCAATGCTAGTGTGATGTTAGGCAAAATTGAGAAGCTTATTATCATCCTGGCAAAGAATGTAATTTTTACAAGCAAGTGTATCCCGGGTACGCATGGCTTTGTTCAGTAATTTTTTGAAATCCTTGCTTGGAAAGTGGTAAAATACTGCAATCTGTTTCATATCAACAATAACAACAAAACAACAACTGGCTGGCACAGTTTCTTGTGTGCGTTCCAAATGAGAAATCAACACCTCCGTCTATCAACACTTCTGGCAGGTACTCGGTTGAGGTTTCTATCTTCTTCTTTTTTCAGCAATCCCGAATTATATCTTTCATCGTGTGCCAGAAGTACACACAGTGGAAGAGATCAAATGAGGATAGTATAGCACAAGTGAAATACCAGTGGTATTCATTTTAATGGAATGGATTTGATACACCATGTGCATTTTCAGAAAAGTTTAGTAAGGACAAGATGTCATTACATATGCCCAGAGCAAATGATACACACTAAGCAAAGATTGGGCAGACATTAGAATTGTCCAATCACTTCCTCTTTACTTATACACAGTACTGTGCTTTTTTAAAAAATTAATAAATACTTCCAAAGTGGTGCATTCAGGGGAAGAAAAAGTAAATACCATAAAATAGAATATAGGAAAATGGCCAAACCAACACAAAGAAATAAAATAACCAAAATGTTAATTTGTAAATAATTAGAACGGATGATTAAATCATTAAGAGGGAAATTAAGAATGCAATGTGGGCAAAGAAATACATTTTTATCTCCAGTGAAACCAAAACAGTAGAATGAATGCCAAGACTAACTCTATATTCTACTTTCTTCTCTTTCTTCCTTTTGCATTTCCTTTTCCTGTTCTTCCCCCTCCTTTTAATATTTTATTAGAATACAGTATCAAGAAAAAAACAGAAGAGTGGCAATAAGCACCAGATGTTTTGATGTTGTCACCAAGACAGGCAACTCAGCTGTTATCACCTAGGACCTTCTCTTTAGGCCCCATGACTGTGGCTCCACACCTCTCCATCAGTATACAGTTTTCATTGTCTTTGAATATGAAATAATGGAAAAGTAATAAGCAGCTGTTTATTGGCATTCTTTTTTGAAGTTCATTTATGTTTGTACCAATTGATGTTTTATAATCATAACAGTGTTGGTTTTATTGTTGTTTATTAATAGGCTCATTGTTTTAGTTATGATTGACCAAAATTGTAGTCTACATGGGCTGGTTTACTGAAGTAAGTGGGTGCAATTTTTTTTAAAATAGTTAAATAAACAAGCAAAATTTGTTTCTACAGTATTTGAAGCTATGGAAAATATTCAGAATGAAATCTGATAGTTCTTAGTCCTGTGTTTATCCTGAATTTTCACAGCCAAAAGTTCTCAAAAGCCCAGGGTTGTAATTTTACTGAACATAACCAAAGAGTTAAACTCACTGAACTGTTTGCAATATGTAAGGAGATAAAATGCACTTGAGAGTGCTAACTGCAAAAGAAATGAGATAGTGTCTATTTAGTTATCTGGGCAGTATCAAATGGTAAGGTGTAGTAACTGGCAATCAATACCTGTAATCTGATGAGTATGTAATTGTATCTGCAGTCTGAATCTGATGAACTTTTTTTCAATATAGTTTAGGGTTTGTTTGGTTTTTTTAAAAATAATGCTTAAGTACAATTACTAAGCAGTAAAAAATTGACATGCTTAATGAGTTTGGGTAAGGCAGCATGGAAATAAATGAAGACATTGCAAACCTATAAGTAACGAATGCAGACTCTCGAATGCAGACTCCTAGGCCCTTATACATGATAGGAACCCAGATGACAAGAGTCTGGTGTTGTTTCAAGGCACTACTTTTTCAATCCCAAGAAAGAGCAAAGGGCTTTGTCAATAGATCAGAGCTTGCATAGGAATTAGCATTTGTCGATGGATAAAGCAAGAGAGAAGGATGCAGAAATACAAATATATGTAACTTGATTATCAGTTCAATTAACACAAATATAGAAAAAGCCTGAACAAAATTTTCTGTGAAAAAGTGGACATTACTAAGGATATTAAAATGACTTCTGAAATGTTTAAATCTGCTTTCGTGATTTAAGGTCATTTAGATTTCAAGTGTTCTTTTATTAGAATGCCCAATAGTCTATAGTTTATAACCTGAAGCAGCTATTCTAGCACCAGCAGGCCAAAAGTATCAGTTTCAGTAATTTGATTCAAACTGTAAAATTCTATAAGAATTAGAACAATTTTAAAAATTCCAATTAGAATAAATTCTATAAAAAGTTTTTTATTTTAAGACAAACATACAAACAAGACATAAAACATAAAAACATAAAACCATCTTCCATTCCATACAGTGTGTCAATTGGTCACAAATTTTTTGTGCTATCCTTTTATAGTCA
>AZIM01007710.1:9733-23920 GCA_000516915.1 Ophiophagus hannah | reverse complement strand
AGAAGAAGAAGAAGAAGAAGAAGAAAGATTATTCCCAATTCAGGAAGTACTTGCAAACCCTCAAAATAATTCTCAGGTTAGCTACCTGGGAGAAGTCATGGATTAACGATGTAATTTTCTGTTTATTTTGCAAGTACTCTAGAACTAAGGTCCAGACCTTCACCAGGTGTCTGAGCTATATTTGTATCTTGGTTTAATAATACAAGAGACACATGACTATTTCCCTGCTAGCATTTTATACGTCATTGAACACCTGCATTTTCCCTTGGGCCAAGGGTCTGGAGGTTAAGTGAGCCTGTCACTAGGATTTCATGCATTTTATTATTGGAGTTGGCTTGTCTTTGGTCATTATTTCATCATGTTTATGTTTTAGCTTGGTTTTAATCCTGTGTGCACTGCCCTAAATTTGCAATTGTGAGAGAGCTGTAAAGGAAAAGGTAGTCATTGCTTAACCGTGATCATGGGCACTAGACTTTCCATTGCTCAGCAATGCAAAAGCATAGCTTAGCAACGGCAATCCTGGCAGTTCCCATTTGCCATCATTAAGTGAGGATCACGGGTCATTAAGTGAGAACCTCCTCAGAACTTCTTCTGGTTTAATAGAAACCAGCAGTAAGTTGCAAGTCTCAAGAGATCCAGAAGCAGACCAACAAGTGCAAAGTGAATGCTGCAGTAAAAGTGAGGCACAGCCACAGGTGGCTGCTGCCAGGGGAGGGAGGCTATGCAGGAAGCCACTGTGGGCAGGAGGGAATTCTATAGGGACCCACATGCCATGAAGATCCCTGGAATCTCATAGTCTGTAGCCATGTTCCTCAAGAGAAAAGAAGCCATATGAGTGAAGAAGCATCTTGCAATCTTCCCTGTAGGCTTCCCCATTGGCTTTGCTTATGAAAGTCTTCAGGAAAACTTGCAAATAGGAATCATGTATTGTGGGATGCTGCATCTGTCATAAGTGTAAGCTGGTTGCCAAGCACTTAGATCATAATCATATCAGTGCAAGGGTGCAGGAATGGCTGGTACTTCAAGGAGTCATAAGAACCACTCATTCAGAACCATTATAATTTCAAATGGTTGCTGAGTGAATGATTGTTAACCAATGATTTTTTGTATAAGTTGATTAAATAATAAATTTATTTTGTTAGATCTTCATGTTGCTTCCTTATTCTTTATCATTATTCAGGTGCTCTTCCTTCTTGATGTACTATAATAACCAGAGGGTCATCATTAAACTGAGAAGTTGATTTAATATCCTGGCTTCTTCTGAATCCCAGTTCTCCAGTCCAACAACAACCATAAACTTAAGTTCATGGAATACTTTGAGGATTAGCACTGATATGCCAAAAAGGAATGGACAAAAATTGCATGAATAGAGGTATGCATTTTCCTGTGCACTTCCCACCTCAAATAACTGGCTGTTGCTGAGAACAAAAGAAATGATGTTGTACTCCATCTTCTAATGGGACAAGTGAAGTCCTGTAATATAATCTGCAATCTACTCTGAGAACTGTGCTAATTCAGTGTAGTAATAAAACATAACATTTCATAATTATTATTTGTTCTGAAGGCAGCTGAATTAATTCCTTTTCATTAAAGCCATTTAGTCGGTCTCTCGGGTGAATAAAATAGAGTAGCTGTCCAATGAAGCAGAGTCCTTCACCAGCAGAGGGGCTTTATTTTTCTGAAAAGACAAATGCATCACTCCAATCCCCGGAAATCTGGCATTGGCTGCTGGGATTCTGAAGTCAACCAACCCATTTTCTCTACTGCAACTCAGGGAAAGTGGGTAGGGAAAAGCAGGCTGCAATTGGAATTGGGGCAATATTGCAAAAAAAAAAAAAAGCATATTTCCAAAAACACAGAATAATAGGCAAAAATTGTAACATTTTGTCAAAGAGGGAGAAGAGAAAGAAAACGATTATAAGAGAAAGTAGGTACAAGATTCTGATCTATGGCAAACAACCTGGTATCCTGAATAAATAATAAACAAAGTCTACTTTCACTTTGTATAAAGATTGGGGAGGAAAAAATGCAATGAATTATGTCTAGGAATTATGATGTATAATATCCTTCATCAGATACATGAAATTCTTAGCAATATCTCCCACTACAAATATCCGTACATCAATTTAATATAAGATTCTTCCAATGGATGAATGCAGAAGTGCAATTAATAATCTAAGCTTGACATCTGAAACTAAGAGAGTTTATACTTCATATGTTTTCCTCCATTTCCAAAGAATAAAACTTAAAAACCGTTAAGAGTATTTTCCATCTTAATCTTAATTTGGTGCTGTTATTCTTTATTATCCCAAGCCATTCATTCTATACATTTCTTAATCTTTTATCTAGTTGAGTGAATATACTGTAGATATGATACTTATTTGCTACAAAGATATCCAAACATCTGGATCCTTTTTTCCATTTTGCAATAGCAATAGCAGTTAAACTTATATACCATCCCATAATGCTTTACAACACTCTCTAAGTGGTTTACAGAGTCACCATATTGTCTCCAATGATCTGGGTCCTCATTTTACTGAGCTCAGAGGGATGGAAGACTGAATCAACCTTGAGCTGGTCAGGATCGAATCCTGGCTGTGGACAGAGTACTGCATTCTAACCACTGTGCCACCACGTCTCAGTCTCATTTACATTAGAAATGTGTCAACATTTAGACCGGATTACTGTAAAACTGATCTGGTTTGTAAGAACAAACAAGACAGTGTCAGAACTCTAACTTGGACAATTGTCACAGAAGAAAAAATAAAAGCCACACTGCCGAAAGCAAGTCTTGGTGGCAGGTTGCCTTATATGAGAAAACACTGCCCTAAGAGGCCTTGATGAGTAATTTATTTCTGTTTATCTGCACTCCAAGAGCAAAAAAATTGTTGGGAAAATTGTGATGGGGATTCTTCTACGGCAGTAAAAAGCAGATCTGGCCTGAAACAAACCTGTCCTGTTTTCAAAACGGTTTCTGAAGCTTTTACTTCTACTTTGTATTTGATAATGTTGAGGGGAAATATACACTTACTTCTAAGTCTGTGAAAGTCTTGTGGTTGTGCTGAAGAATAACATACATGCAATGTGCAACTGTGATGGCGTGTTTCCAGTTGTGATAGGGCACTCGGCGGTAGTTCTTCTTTACAGACATCGTGAAACGACATAGTTTTTCCATATCAAAACTTGAAAGAAAAAAAGGAATCGGATGAAGCATTCAGAAGGAAAAGTATACTTTCAATCAAAACTTCTAATTACTTCATTAAAAAAATATATTTCAGTATAACTTTACAAAAAAATGAATTTTAATGGATTTATTTTCTCATCAGTCGGGCCAATTAAGGTCCATTGTACTGCAAGCACAAGGCAAGAAATTATACTGAAAGAAATAGAGGCATATTCAAGCATAAATTCAGAAGTTTCCACCCAACCACAATGGTAAATATATATAGTCATATGATTCAGACATGTGTTATGCAAAATATAAGTTCTCCATTCTTAGATAAATTCTCTTGCTTCTTCATTTGGCTGAAAACAATTATGGCAGATTTCTTTTAAAATGCCACTATTTATAGCAAAGATTAGGTCATGTTCAGTAATGCCTAACTAGCCAGCAAATCAAAAGATAAGGTGACATTCAGAGGTGGTATTCAGCAGGTTCTGNCCAAGCCATGCCCACAGAACCGGTAGTTAAAAAAAATTGAATCTCACCACTGGTGACATTGGATGCTATATAAAAAAAGGCAAGGAAATAAACTTGCACCTCCCTTTATTTTGCTTGTATAATGATAATAGGCTTTATGGGAGATGGACTAGTGAAAGACAAAGGAAGTTTTGAGAACCTATGCTTTACTTTGCCATCTGTATCTACAAGAAATGTGCCTGTGTATGCTTGCTGCAGTTTTCCAAAGAAGCAAACATATACTTTTTACTCCCAAGCAATTTCAGTGCACATGTATGAGAGATATCAAAATAAATACAAATAAACCTGATTTTTTTTTCTCTTGTTACACAGAATAATATTTTGAATGTGCCATTGAAATATTTTGAGAATTGAACAGCAGAACTGCATGTCCATGTCAGAGTCCCACAGAGCTTTCAATTATAACCCTGAAATTTGAACCCTGAAAAGAAAGTAACTCCTTTCTTTCCTTCTTTTTTTTTGAGTAAGCATTTTAAGAGATAGTCACAAGTAATAATGCTAGATTGAGCCCTACTTTTCAAGAATATGGTTCCTACAGCCAATCGTATTTTCACATTTCCCCCACCCAGCCACCCACAGACACATGTACACACACATACTGCATCTCTTCAAAGCTGTGTCCAGGCTAAAAGCTCTAATTACCCTTCCTCCATAATATCAGATTCCATATAAAGGCTCAATGCTGACATCATAGCACTGCCATCTTCTCTCTTGTTAGCCTTTCGACTTCTGTTCATCCTGCATGTGCAAAATGGGGCAGACTTACATCGCAGGAAAGAGAACTGCCTTGCCACTATGCTTACAATTCAAACTAAGAATTAACTTTTGAACATATTTTAAAAATCAAAGCTAAAACTTGGTTTGGTTAATCTTTTCAAACAATTTTAAGTGTGTGGTAATATTATTGTTATTTATATAGTTAATTCCTCAATTAAATGCATTTAGACATCTTCTGATGTCACTGGAATTTATTTCCAAGGATGCATGCTTACATTAACCAACAGAGATTACTTCAATGTTCAATTAAATCAAAGCTGAAATTTTTAACCAAATCAGAGTAAGCAAAAACTGGAATTATACCTTTGAATCTATAACCCTTTCAGTCAAATTATAGGTCTTTCTGACAGTAAAAGTAAAGTTATTTTTTAAAAATGTACACTGATTTAAAGTACAGAAAATTAAAGTGCAGAAACTAAATGCCTGCATTCAAAAAAAAGCAAAACCCCCACATAAACTTCATTAAATATTTATATAAATTCAAGAAGAAAGTGAGCTTTTATTCTATATATATATATAGGCTAAAATGATAATCCTCTAAGTATCTATCTTTTCAGAGGGGGTTGTTTATAAATTCATTCTAATATGGTATTTGAAAAACATCTGAATATTTTCAATTTCTTTGAAGATATTCATAACTAGAGCCCTATAGCTTGCCAAAATAAACACGAAAAGAATTTCAAGTGTATGATCATTTCCTGATACACAGGTTTACTGATGATAATAATTTCAAAAATTAGATGGATTGTGGTATTAAAATACCTCCTCTTCCAGTTCCAAAATTCAGATACCATCGCTAAAGCTTTCAAAATCAGGGGACTTCAATGGGGGGATCCCAGCTTTCTCAAAACAGAGGATATGAATTGATCATCTCATCAGTTCTTATATAAGTATGAGTTTCCTAAAAGTTTCTATAGAAAACTTTTCTTTAAACCTAACTGCATGATTAAGTGATACAGATCAGAATTCTATTTCAAATATTGTTTGTTCTTGGATAGGAAGAGCAAATTAGGGGTGACAGTTTGCGTAATGTGGCTACAGGAACAGATCTGGGCTACAGAAGAAGCTTTTTCTCTCTATACCTCCCTCTGTTTGGTAAACTACTGCAGATGGTTCTAAACATTTTTTTTAAAGTCCCATATGTATAATAAATTCCTGACCTATTGAGACATTCATTCTCAATATCCTCAGTTTAATTAAAAATGCTAATGCAAAAACATTTCTACTTGCAAAAATAATTTAATCTGTGCAACCTATCTATAGATTCAGTCCCAATGAGCTTTATTTAGGCAGAAACCCTTGATAATTACATGCCTCTCAGAGACCACATCTGATTTCTGTCAGGTGGAGTATGATTTACGCAAAAAAAAAATACACCTTATATTTTTCTGAATATAAACACTGAAGGCATAGTAACAGAAGTATATATGTGTATAGCCATACTATCAAAAAAAATATTGGGGAGCTGAAGACTTTTTAAAATAACTCTCTCAATTAAAAGCTCTGCAGGGTTCTGAAGCACACATGGAGATCTGCACAAACTGGAATTGTTCCATTCACTTCATTTCTCCTGATTCTGAATAAATGGAGCAGTTCGTGCTCCTACTAGGGATATGAAAGCCTAGGGGAAAACAGGGGTGGGGCAGAATATTCTTGACTTCTTTTTTTCCATTTCCCTAATTTAAAAAAAATGAAAATTTGCAGATTTTTTTTAACAAGGCATAAATATTTTCAATATAAAAGCCTTTTAAGGCAATATTTTAGCATATTGTTTTAATTCTGGTTAGTTCTTTAAAGGGCCTTTCAAATTTAAGCCACTATCTAAGAACATCTAGTCTTTATTAATAAGCACTGCATATATGTGAATGTATAATGAACATATATATTAGATAGGTAGGTAGATAGATATAGATATAGATGATATATAGATGATACACAGATAGAGAGATAGAGAGATAGAGAGGTATGTCCTTCAGACCCTAGTACTTCTCCAGCTTCCTATACTCCTTCCTGTTGTTGCTGTTACTTGGCACATTTACATCAATCACTTTCCTCTGGTCCTTATCTACTACTACAATGTCTGGTTGATTGATTAGTACCTGCCTGTCCCTCTGGATGTGTCAAGTTCCACAGAATCTTAGCCCTATTATTTTCCATGACTTTTTGTGGAATCTCCCATCAGGATTTTGGAGGGTCTAGCCTACACACCATGCAGATGTTCCTGTACACAATGCTAGCTACTTGATTGTGTCATTTAGTGTGTATTCATCTTACACCCTACTGCTATTTATTGCATTGTTGCTGAGACCGCTCTGCAGACTCTACACTTTAGATCAGGGGTGTCAAACCTGATTGCATTGTGGGCCTTAAGGTGATTTATCGGGATTGTTTTTGCATTTGTGGAGTTGGAGTGGACGTGCCCTGCGTGGGCCATATTTGGCACACGGGCCGCATGTTTGACACCCCTGCCTTAATCAATCATAGGCAGCATCTGATGTGTTTGAGAAATCCAGGTAAGAAAATTATAGGTAAAACAATATCTTGGCTAAGGTGAACACCTACAGGTTATTGCATACAATACTACTTTATCCTTTTGGGAAAAAAGGATCACTTTATAATAAGCTATGGTGATCATTAAATACATTTATAATAAAAAGATAAATTCAAAGCAGAAAGAATTGGCTCCACAGTGAATATGCTAGCAACCAAACTGAACGGAATCTCTACAGTGTGGTTAAAAATATGGTGTTTTCTTTTATTTTTCTTTGCTTTGCTTTTTCTTTAATTTTATATTGTTTTTACTTTGTAAAATATCTCTTTAATAAAAAATAATTTTAAAAAAGAAATATATTGGTCTGCATTCAAAATGAAGTTTTGAACTTGAAAATGTTGTTTTCAATTCTAAGAACACATTCCACATTCAAGACCGGGAAACTTCATTGATGTAGTAATGTAACTCAAATGGAACTGGTAAATAACAGAAAATCCTATGGACATGCACTGTGTGAAAACATCTCTCTGGGCTTACAAAAATAGAGCTCAGCTCTAGGCTGTCATGGATGTCTGTGTAGAAATAGGAAATCTGGAAATGTTATGTACAGAAATGGTGAAGAAGAACCAGCTGTAAACTTATGTTTTCCGAAGAGCTTTTGACCCAGCAAGTGCCTTCATTTATTGAAGAGAAAGGGAATACAGTAATTTCAGCTGGTTTCTCCTTTCTCTATTGACCTCTCTGCTGCATGAGAATCTGCTCCAACAGATTGGGAGAATCTTCAGATCATCATGGAATGCAATAGGGGATCTGAAGAGAGAAGCTCTGATCTATGAAAATCACTTCCATTCTACTTAACAAAGATATCTACCAGGTTAAAAATGATTCTGCAAGCAGAAAGTCGATTTTTAATTCATTAAAGGATATCACTTCATATGCCCACTGCTTTGAGTTGTACAAAGATGTATCTTTAAATGTCAGATACAATCAAATGATGATTTAATGTGCTAATATAGACATAATGCATTTCATTTCTTAGAGAAATAAAGTTAGAATATAATTAATAGATCCTCAAAGATTTCTGTTTTTTCCCCAAATTATCAGGGGAAAATGTAACTTTTCTCTGCACCTCTTCAAACATTTTAGAAGCATTTTTACATTCTCTCATTCAGAAATCCATCCATGTGTGTATCAGAGTTCCCAAACATGATCTTGAACTACTGGATTATGTCTAATGTGTTTAAATGTATAACATTTAGGGTACAATTGATTACATGCTTTGCAAACTATTTATTAATTGGCTTTTATTATATAAAATCACTACAAGAACTTATTTTTATAGTGACATTTCAGTGCTGCAGCTTTACTGCCCAGCCTATAAATACTCAATACTTTGAACATATACAGCATCTACTGGAAAATCAAGAATGTGCTCAATCCTATCACTAAGAGTCCAACTGGACATCTCTGAATTTGTAAGTGCATTTTTCTGACCTTGATGTTTGTCTTCATTCTTCCATCTTTGAGAAAAATAGAGAAAAGGTAGTTTCCTCCACTTTCAATATAAAATATCATTGAGAATCTCAGCAGGACTATTTTTCTTTTTTTCTAAAGGCCCTAGCTTTATTCATTATTAGTCTTTATAGCCCATATGCTACTTTTCTCACTTATGCTTGTCATTTCAAAGGAGTGTCTCCTTGTTAATCTTAATTATTCTTCATCATTCCCAACATAAAAGTCTTCCAGAGGTTTTGAACCAGAGCTTCCATCAGCCAAAAATACCATGGCCATCAGCACAGCAATTGAAGACATTTAGGTGAGGAAAGTTGTTGGTGCACAAGTAATGTAGTCCCCCCCCCAAAAAAAGAACTGATGTTTCAAATTAATTTAATCATTCAACTACACAAGAAGATATACATAACTCAGGTCATCTTATCTAATATTCTTTAGTCATGCCTCTACATGAAAATAATTCTTAATCCTGTTGCTCCTGTGAACCAAAAACACAACTTGATTTGACATAAGATTTTTCAGAACTGAAGACTTTTCAGAACTGTTTTCTAAGAGAAAAATAGAATTCATCCATTAATAGAATAGAAATGATAAAGTAGAACTGGAAATAGAATTTTTTGATCCCATATGCCCAAATCAAATAATATTAGAGCTTCAAAGTTAATACAAATATTTCTTTAAAAATATTTTAAAAGTATAAGTTTAAAAAAGAGATCATACCAGCCTACTCCACAACTTTGATGAATCATATAGATGAAAATTGCTGGCCAAAAATCTTCATAAGGACCAATGTCAAAATGAAATCTGTTAAAATAAGAAATATAAAATTAGGAGAAATAAAATTATTTGCATATTTACTAAAACTATAAATATACAGAGCTGGTTTCATTGATCAGATTTTCTTCTTTTCAACATTAAAAAACTCCCTTTCTCTCAAGTAACAATAATGCATATTTGATTCATACTGACTTCTAACAGAAATATACAGAAATGTGTAACATCTCATGCATTAATGGATCTAGTTCTTTATAAAATAAAACAAAAATGGATTGCTGGAACTTAATGAATGAGACCATTTGTGTGGGAAAAGAGAATATTGGCACTTCAAAGCGGGGCACTTCCATAGCATCTATCACCAACCTCCCAAATAATTTATGTACCATTTTCAGACTATGAATGGAAGGGATGAAGAAGTCCATTTCCATCAGGCACATTATGAATGTGTCTTGGATCCAATTAAATATATGTAAGTGCCCTGACAATATTTATTGAAAGAATGGTTTAAAAATAAAGTCTATTTAAATGTATTTTAAATTCCTTAGCTGAATAGAGAAAAAATATATTCATTTTAAGACACCTAACAGAACTTAAAAAACTGTCTACTACCCACAAGGAAAACCCATTATGGAATATCCCACCAAAAATTGTAAAGAAAAACATAACTTCCCAAGAAAAACAAAAGCTGCATATAAAGTATGATGAATAAATATTTAGAAATCAGAATATTTAATTAGAATAAATTATGGTAATAATAATGAATACCATAATTATTATAATGAATCATTATCTTGGTTATAATGAATAGTCAAGAAAACAATCATCAAACAAGTTAATCCAGAGTTCTCAGTTAAAGTGCAAATAACCTGGCTCAAATGATCATATTTTGGATCCATGCAAAGACTTTTTTCTTTGGAGAAGCCTTTAATGTGGGAAAGGTGGAAAGAAAGAGAAGAGGACAACAAGTACAAGACAGATGGATTCAATTACAGTAGTAATGTATGCATTGTCTGAAATCCAGAAGGACAAAGTTGGAGACAGATCGTGTCTATCTAGATGGCCACTAAGGATTGACACTAACTTGATTATACTGTGCATAATCAATAATCAATTATAATAAAATATGCTTTTCATTATAACAAATGTGTACCATATTTAAGTGGTAATAAATAAATATGTCATAAACAATGTAAAATGAAATAATGTAATCCAAACATTTCACATTACATTTTAACTTGTTATTCAGTTATATTTTGTAATGTCAATATCCATAACCTGACATTAAGGATCAAAATGACAGAGCTGCCAATTGTGTGGATACTATTTGTCCCTGCATTGTTCTTGTGTGCAGCAGATGTTCTATTCCCATTCCCTGAACTTAATAATAATACCCAGGTGCATTAGAAACACAATAGCGTGCAGCAGAGATCTGGAATCAACTGCTCTGTTTACACAAATGATTAACATATCATGGTTATTATGGAACCATGGGGTATTCCCAGCATATCTGAGCATCTGCATATTTATCAGAACATACACTTGATGCATTATCTGCCAATCATAACAATAATAAGTGAAGTAGTTATCAACAATTTCCTAGTGAGATACAGACTGAAAGGAAATCTCAATATTGAAAAAGAAGCTAGACAGGTGAAACTGATATTTATACAATATTTCAACCCATTTAAAAGAATAATGACAATTGTGTGTGTGTGTGTATTGTATGTGTGTTCATGTGCATGAAGGAATATTTCTTAGGAAAAGATTTGAGGAAAGGATTAAATTGCCTCACAATGATCCAATCTTCTTCCCTAATTGATTGCAGCTATCTATTACAAGACATCCATATTAAAATATTTGTCCCTTTAACAATAACATCTACTACATTCACAATATATATCAAGGTTTACTTCAATATCAATAATATACTATAAAAACATACTCTTCAATATCTCTGCAGAGTTGTGGTGGGAGTTTGCAATCCATTAGATTTTTCCACTCTTCTGCTGTACAAACACTGTGATATGAAAGCTTCTCCATTGTTACCCGATATATACATTCTGAATGGTGAATTCTGTGATACATCTGAAATAATGGTTTAATGAAAGTAATTTTAACAAAATTCCTAAGGGTTTCAAACTAAAAACTTATTCTTGTTAGTTACACCTATCCAAACATGCCATTTCTGAAGAGCAATCAGACATAATTTAACAGGAAATAATTTGTTTTGTTTTTCTTTCCCTTCACAGTCAGCTGGGCTGCTTCATCATGGTGGGGATATGTTCCTAACAGGGATGACTAAACAATCTCAGGAGTATCTACCAAAAGTATATAATTCCAGCATGGTCAACCAAGGTGTGAAGATCATCCCAGCTGCCCAGCCAAAGCAAATAGGCACCAGTGGGAATCTGCGATATATATAGGAAGATGCTGGAAGTACATGATCACTTAATGAGAATTGCCAAGGGACCATTTCATACTGCATAGGAAAAGGTATTGTAAACCACTCCATTATTCTCCCAGTAAAGTCACATGAATAGAAAATATAAAGTGACTGAAGATGTAGTGTTAGTAAACAGGCCTTTGTGGTCAGATAATACTCAGCATGTTACTGAGAAAGAGCTGAGGATATTTCGTGATTATGACATACCTAGATTAAAGCATTTGGGGGCCTGGTACTTGATGTTACTATGAAGGAAAAGAAAAACTGAAATTGCAAAACAAAATTACAATGGATTCATGGAATGCAAGAAGCATGAACAACAGAAAAGTTTGACACAGTGAAAGATAAAATGAATCAACAACTCCTTGACATATTAAGTATCACCAAATTGAAGTGGACATAAATTGGAGCCATTCAGTCAGAAGATCATCCTGTACATCATTCAATACACAATATCACAAGAAGGAATAGCACTGCTTTTATAGTCAGGACAGATGTAGCAAAAAAAGGGTATAGCGTAGGAAGGACCCATTAGGAACAATACTTGGCCTTAATGCAATCAACGACCAAATAATATTAATTGGGCTTTATGGGCAACCATTTAATATAATTTTTATCCAAGTTTATGCTCTAACCACTGATGCAAAACAAGAAAAAGTTGACCGTTTTTATAGTTAAAGTCAATCTGAAACAAATACAATATGAAAACAAGATGTGTTGTTTGTGATTGAAGACTGCAGCATCAAAGCTGGAAATAATGCAAGAAAATTATGGCCTAGAAAACTGAAATGAAGTAGGATATGATTTACCGATTTCTGTTAATCCAATGATTTCTTAATTTCTAGTTGTTATAACACAGTCTTCCAGCAACCAAAACATTACCAGATGGAGTACACAGAAATCAAATTGACCATATTATTGGTACAAGGAGATGGAAGAGCTCAGTTATTGCAAAGAAATGGCTAAGGGATGATTGTGGAACAGATTATGTGTAAATTGCAAGCCAAACTAAATCAGAGGAGCAAAGCTAAACAGGTTTTGCAATATGATCTTGATCATCAACCCCCCATTTGCATGAAGAACATCAGGAATTAGTGTGAAGTCCTGGATCTCATTGATAGGGGTGTACTTATGAAGTGAAATTGAAATGTTGCTAAGAAGCATTGTGAAAGGGAAAACCAAGAAATAAAAGAATGCAAACTGAATGTCAGACCAAATGGTGGAAATTGCCAAGAAGAAATCATAACCAAGGAAGGCAAACATCTGAAAAAGGAACTTTACAAAGAGATTCCAACCTTAACTAATATACAAAATGATATAAATGTGCAGATAGTAACTGAAGAAGATCAGACAAAGATGAAAGGTGCATCCTGACGTTAAGTTAAAATCCAAGAAGATACTGGAGATATTCCCAAATTGTAAGAATCCGTAATACTAGAAGATAAGATTAGATCAGCATTCTGTTATTATCAGTCTGAAGGTTGCAGGAATCAATAGAATATCTGCAGAAACATGGCAAATCTGAAAACTTCTAACCAAAATATATCAGCAAATCTGGCCAGCTGTTGGAAAGATATGAGTTTACTTAGGAGGCTTAACAGAGTGTGCAAAGTACCACAAAATATTATTAATTTCCATGCCTGTAAAATAATGCTTAGGACCATCCAGCTCAGACTAGAGTCTTATGAAAGGGGGATGCCCAAGCTGATTTTAGAAAAGACCAAGGAGCAGAACATTATTGCTGATGAACAGTGAATAACTGAGAAAGCCAAAGAATATCAGAAAGTCAATATTTCATTGATCATTAAAGACCTTTGATAGATTGTGCTTTGAAAAATGAGATATCCAGAACATCTCATTGTTCTCATGTGAAATCAAGATACAAATCAGAAAGACAAAGTCCAGACAGAACACAATAAAACAAAACAAACTGCTTGTTTCCAGGTTGGCTGAGAGAAGGCTATAGGTAACGAAAGTCGTAGAGAGAGTGAAAAAATTAGGCTAAGTTTAAATATAAAGAAAATGTTAAAAATAGTATGGGGTGTGTGGTAACCATCCTTAGTAATGACAGTGAAGAAGATAGTGTACTGATTGATGGATAGCTCCTGCCTTTTATGACCAACTATTAACAGTAAATGAAGCAATGGTCAAAAAAGAAATATGCTGTAGTCTATGCTGGAGGCTAAAATATATGAAAAGTGGTTGCAGGAATTCAATGTGTCTAGTTTAATGAAAAGAAGGGCTTTGGGTGATAGCAATGTTGCAATATCTAAGGGGCTGCCACAAAGAAGAGGGGGTCAACCTATTCTCCAGAGCATCCAAAGGCAGGGCAAGAAGCAATGGATGGAAACTAATGAAGGAGAAAACCAAACTAGAACTAAGGAGAATTTCCTGATAGTTAGAACAATTAATCAGTGGAATGACTTGCTTCCAGAAGTTGTTGGTCTCCAACACTAGTAGCTTTTTTTTTTTAATTCACATTTATAT
>AZIM01007707.1:16355-29756 GCA_000516915.1 Ophiophagus hannah | reverse complement strand
TCTTTGTTGCTTTTCTCTGCACTCTTTCTACAGTCTCAACATCTTTTTTACATTGTGGTGATCAAAGCTGGATGCAGTATTCCAAGTGTGATCTTACCAAGGCATTACAAAAGAGGTATCAACATTTCACGCGATCTTGATTATATTCCTGTTAATGCAGCACAACTGTGTTGGCTTTCTAGGCAGCTGCAGCACATTGCTGGGTCATATTTAAGTGACTGTCCATTAGGACTGCAAGATCTCCCTCACAGTTACTACTATTGAGCAACCTACCACATATACTATAACTTTGCATTAGGTTTTTCTTGCCTAATGTAGAACCTTACTTTTTTCACCACTGAATTTTATTTTTTAAGATAGTGCCCAATGTTCAAGACTATCAAAATCCTTTTGTATCTTAAGCCTATCTTCTGAAGTGTTATCTATTCCTGCCAGCTTGTGTTGTCTGCAAATTTGATAGAGTTCCTGATATATTCCCTCATCCAAATCATTGATGAAAATATAGAAGAGTACTGGGCCTAAGAATGCATACTTCTCAATGCATACTTCCATGTAAATGCAGTTCCACTGAGGACTACACATTGAGTGAGATTGGTCAGTCAGTTACAAATCCCTCAGGTGAAGAGGTTCAGAACTATCCATTTTGAGGGTGAATCATACTATGTAACTTACAAAAACAGTTGGACTATTGAAAACATCATCTGGTCTCAAGGCAGCTGTTATAACATATGCTATGGTTTTATTGATTAAGTATTACATTTATATATTTTAAATGCTTGGATCTTCCTTGTACAGTGAAGAAAGGTTATAAAATTTAATGTGAATGACAATGGCATGTTGAGCCATTGGGAGAGGCCACTCTAGGTGAATATTTTAGCATTCCTAAAATACTACAAATTATAACTATATGTCAGAAAAAAATCAGTTAGCCTTCGCAAATCTTGATCTAAAAATGACTAATCAAATCATATTGCAAAAACAAGTGCCCACTGTGTTAATATTGTGTCTAGCGTTCTTGGATATATTGATATATTTATCTAGATATTAGACATAGGTATTTAGTGTTTTTACTCAAAGTAGGGAGTCTGAAAACATCTTTAGAACACTACTTAAATATTTTGAAGAAAGTTATAGGAAGTTTCCTGATTTGTGGTAATAATAGTACAAATACTAATACAAATAGTATCACTAATATAAACAATATTGGTTCACCTTCTTTTTTAAGTGATGATGAACAACCTACATATTACTTGTTTCATATATACCAAATTTTTAGGCAAATTACACATTTTTATGCAATGATCAATATATCCTAATCACCTTGAGAAAAATTCTACAGTATTCATTATATTATATTAAACTACAGCTTTGGTAACTACATTTCACCAGAAATGTTACATTCTATAAGTGCTTCCTTTAACATTTTATATCATTCCTGTCTGTCACCCAAGATGCCTAATATGAATTGACGTACATGGCACAAGGCCAAAGTCACTTGTCATACTTGTGATGTGCCTGCAGTAAGATCTGTCTAACAACTGGAGTTTGCTTAAATAGAGGTTAAAGCAATGATGCCTTTATGGAAAGTTTATGGAAAGTTTTCCAGATGCTCAAAAATCAAACATTTGAACCTGGGTTTTTGCTTTTCTTTAGAATTAATAAATAAACCTATGCAGTCCTCAAGTTATAACAGTTCATTTGGTGACCATTTACAGTTACAATAGCAATGAAAAAAGTTTTTCACACTTCATCACTGGGTCATGTGATCAAAATTGGCAACTAATTCATGTTTATGACGATTGCAGTGTCTCGGGTTCATGTGATCACCTTTTTGCAACCTCTTGACAACAAAGTTAGCGGTTAAGTCAGATTCACTTAACTATGTTATTAACTTGACAACAGCAGTGATTCACTTAACAACTGTTGCAAAAAAGATCATAAAATGGGGCAAAATTCACTTAACAACTGTCTCACTTAGCAACAGTAATTTTGAGCTCAATTGTGAGCGTACATCGAGGACTACCTATATAGGTGAGCCTGTATTTTGTTTTTTGATTATATTAACTATGATATGTTCCATTATTCTTGGTTATTCTCTGTTATGTTTTTAAACATTGCTTATGTTTTTATTCTGTTTTTGTTTTAATTGTTAGTCACCCAGAATCAGGTAAATGAGATGGAGGGTTATGTGTGTTTATTAAATTAATTAATGATATTCATGCTCTTTAACCTTTAAATTTCTTAGATTGTCTTAAATAATGGGTAAAGTCCCAGTTTACAATGCATCTAAATAATCAATTAATATAAATTTATGTTACTTTCAAGAGAAAACCATTTTAAGGTAATTTATAAAGGATAAATTAAGTCCATAAGGTAACTGTTCAAACAAAACTTCATTTATAAAATTAAAAAGTAGTTTAATAGGAACTTAAAACTAAATTTATAACACTTTGAATAGAAGCTATTCTGAAATTAAATCTCATACATCTAACAGTTTCTTTCACATTTATAAAGATGGAACTGAGTATTGGGATAGAGTTTCAAAACCAGGAGACCACTTCTGAAAAGTCTCTCAATTCTAGTTTCTGGGATTGCTCTCATCTCTCAAATCTGGGATGTTCTGATGATGAGCTTGACTAAGGAATATCAAAGCCTTAAGATAAATTTCAAAATTGAAAAGGTCCTTTAAATAACCTGGACCCAATCACCATTTTAGGTTCAGCCTGGGGATGATTCAGCCTGGGGATGTAAAAGAATACATAGCCAACAAATTACTACTTCCATGAAATTTCTTTAGAGTATTATAAAGATTATAATAGAGTACAGAATAGAAAATCTGAATGAATTTTATTAATTAACATAGCTTTATCATGATTTATCAACACTATTATATGATATATATTATAATATGGTATTATAATATGAATAAAGATTACTTTACAATCAGCTGCAAACAAAAATGAAAAATGCAAAAATTATGTAATATTCCTCTTTTACATTTCATTCATTGGTAGTACAGTTTGAAATAAGCAGGATGTACTAGAGATAAAACTGTCTAACTTGATTATAGATAATGGATTTTAAAAAGCTTTAGATATTCTAGGGAAGAATTTTTGTAGCAGAACAGAAATATGTACTCTAAATGCAATTAAATCTTTATTATGGCCATAGACTAGCATAATAAGGGCAGGAACAATCAGTTAAAAAGCCTAGAAGATACATTAGAATCTAAAAAAATACTTTTCCTTTCTATTTTTCTTCAATTTTTTTTCTTGCATGAATTAGGAATCAATAATGACTTAGATGTGATTTTAAGAAACTTCCTGCACAGCTAAAATATATTCACATCTGGAATTTTCAGTGAAAAGGACAAATTCAATTTTCTCCTGAAATACTGTATTTGGTTTTAGTGAAAGAATTTTAGTGAAATTCCACTTAGATCTGGTTTTAGTGAAATTCCACTTATATAGTCCTATTCCAGCTTCATTTTGGGAGGATTTTATGCAAATTATTTACTAATCCTAAAGAGAGCTCCCACATAAGCAAATTACTGATACACTATCCTTTGAAAATCTTCTCTGCTGGCCTCCCAAGATCAGAATAAGCAATCAAATTTATTATTCAATCTCAGAAATCCAATGAAGTACTTGAAGATGAGGCACTAGAAGATTTTCTATCCCCTAAACTCTTCAAGACATATAATGATTGGTGAGGCTCATTGTTAGCAGGGCTGTTCTCCCATATAAATAATGCAAGCTGCGTCTCAATCAGATGGGAAGTCACAATTATCATCCCCATGTATAAAAAAGAAGAGTAACCAAAAAAATTACAGATCATTACATCTTATTAGAATGGTGACTAACTGTAGGCAAAACATCTTTTGAGCAAAATAGAAGAAAAAAAATCTTAGCGGAGGAGCAGGCTGGATTCAGACTAGAGTATTCCACAATAGAGAACTGTTTTATTCTCCAGCACATCAATTGGAGAATCCACGGATGGGTTAACATATGCCTTTCTGCCCAGAGACTGAGTCCTTCATCTTTTGCCACATCCCTTGTCAACTGTCACTTTCCCCAGTTCACGACTCAGTCTTGCCCTAAGAGGTTGTGGCAAAAGATTGGCTCACATTCTTCAGTCAGAATGTAAAGTCAAATTTGAGAGTTTTTCTACTAACAGGTTTGATTCACAGCGCTTTTAAAGTGCTATGGAGGCTTTTTTCTTGGCTTCTCTTCGTTCGTTGTTTTCCGTAGCCACTATTAGCTGCCAGCCTCGCTGCTTTGAAGGGTGTAATTTCCCGCGTGAGGGCAGCCCGCCATTCACCTGAGGCGCCACTAGTCCAAGCACCACTGTTTGAAGCACCACAGCCACTTCTCAGCTGTTTTTTGGGCTTTTTATCTCCGATCTTGCAGTTTAGCGGTTTCTTCGTGATCCGCTTATTTTACTGTCCCACGCTGACTGCCAGCCCTCTCAGGGACCCTCAGCTGTCAGAATTCCAAGATCACTCCTCTTTATCCAGACAGCTTAGAGAGAAGTGTGCCTACAGGGATGGTGTGCTGGCTTGCCGCCACTGAGCCCATTGCAACTTAGCCCCAATTTTAAAAAGGGAGCAACTGCCATTCAAGCAGGCAGCAGCCTTTTTTTCCCCTTTGCAGGCAGAACAGCACCTGGGTTAAGTAAGCTGTCAAAATGGCTGTACAGTTTCTGTCGGCTGACAGCATGGCAGGGCAAGAAGCCTCTTCATTTGCTCCCAGCAGGAAGACCAACTCCAGAAGAGGCACATCAGCCAGTCAGGATGCAGCTGACAAGATTAGAGCCAGGGCTATCTACTCTAGAAAACCTTCTAGAGCTGGAAAAAGATGCTGAAGAAGATGAAGGCTCTGGAGAAACAAATTTCCAGAGTGCAAAAGAAGATTCAGCAAGAAAGTATTTCCTCTCCTGTCTTAATAGATACTGTTGCTCCCCACCCCCCCACCCCCAGCCACCTTTGCTGGCTAGTGTTGCAGTTCCTTTGAACTGGTCTCCAGAGGGAGAAGGGAGCAGTTTTCTGTTTTTTCTAACTGAAAGTTTACAGGAGACAGAACAATTCCCCTTTAACTGCCTGGCAACAGGGATAGAACTTCAGGGCAGGGATAGGGCGTTTACTCCTGAGGCAACTTTCACACCCACTATGGCAGGGATGCCCCCTGTAGATAGGCAGGGGCTTGGTCTATCTGGGGAACTCAAATTCCTCATTTCACAAGCTATCTCTCAGGGTGTAGCCAATACACTACATTTTGGAAGCTGTGCTGCTTCTGTTACATCTGAGCCCCTGGCACAGCTGTCACATCACTAGGTGTATCCTAGGGAGGCTGGGCGGGCTCATGTGACCACATCTCCCATCCATTCCCTCAGAAGCAGGAACCTGACCAGATAGAACAAGGCTTCTCGGATGATGACCTTGCTCTGGTTCCTGATTTCCCCCCCTTTTTTTTTACTGGACTCTTTCATCCAGCCTGTTTAAGTCCCTCCCCCATTAGGTCAGGACCATGGCCTAGTTTACCCGTACCTGTGGAACCTTTGGGTCCTCAGGTATTAGATAAGGCTGTATTCTCTGAGCCTATTGTCACGCAGGAAAACATCCCCTGCCCCAGACTTTTTATTGAGGTGGTTCAAAGGCAATGGAACCAGCCTAGCACATTCCCCAAGTTGGGAGGAAATGACAGGAAACATTTTAATATAGCTCCTTCCTTATCAGACATCTTAAGAGTTGCCTTCGGCGGATGATCCCTTAGCCTTCCTTGTTTCTCCTTCAGCTGTCTCTGGAGACATTGCTGAGGCTATGAAGGCCGAGGACAGGAAGGCGGAATTGAATTTTTGCTAGACACACTTAGCTAACGCCTGGGCAGTTAAGGCAGCCACTGCCACCTCCTTTTTCATTAGAACCTCCTTACTTTGGCTCAAGAAGTTGCAGGTGAGGGTTCCCCCAGAGGAGACATGCATTCACCAAGATATTAATAAACTGGTGGCAGTAGCCGAGTTTTTGGCCGACTCCTCTCTTCATGCTACCCGTTTCTCCCTTAGGGTCCTCACCTCTAACATTACCTCCCACCGCCTTTTGTGGCTTCGCCAAAGGCAGGCAGATGCCAAGACTACATGGAGATTGGCTTTTACCCCCTACAAGGGGTCACCTCTCCTTGGAGAGGCCTTGGATCCATTCCTAACAGAGAACAAGGACAAGCGTAAGGTCTTGTCTGCTGTCACTAGGAGGGCAGATAGGAGGGCTTAACCATAGGGACGTCGGTTTCCCTTTCGTCCGCAGGACATGGGCACTGACCATTCCCAATTCCAACGTACCTTCCCTCCCAGATCATTCATGACAGGTCTTCCTTTAGGAATAGATTCAGACAACAACAACCTCAGGCCAAGTGGCCCTTTTGTGAAACAGGGGGGCGCCACCTTCGCCGCTTCAAGGGACTGCCAGAGCTCACACCCCATTGGCAGGTGCCTAACTCTATTTGACCACCAGTGGGAGAAATAACAGAATTGTGGGTTCTGAATACTCTGAGATTCGGCTTAACTCTGGAATTTCTCTCCATTCCTCTGAGGCATTTCATCCGTTACCCCACCTCCAAGAACTCCATCAAGAGGGATCTCATGAACATGGCAATTCAACACCTCCTGGAGATCTAGGCCATCGAACCAGTTCCAGAAGATCAACGGGGGCATGGACTTTACTCGATTGTTTTCCTTGTCCGAGGTCCTTGGGGGGGGGGTGGAGACTAATTCTGGACCTCAAAAGGTTAAACGTCCATATGACATACAAGAGGTTCAAAATGCACACTCTGCAGTCAATCTTGAATGGCATCAGGATGGGCAACCTCCTGTCTTCCATCGACTTGACGGAGGCATTCTTCCACATCTCCATCCCTCCCTGGCACCGACAGTACCTCAGGTTTTGTTACTCAGATCATCACTTCCAGTACAGAGCCCTGCTGCTTGGCTTAGCCTCAGCCCCCAGGTCCTTTACAAAGATCCTGGCAGCACAGGCCGCGCATCGGAGAACATCCCGGTGTGCTGCCAGTGCTGCCTGGATGATATCCTCATCCCATCGTCCTCGCCCAAGCTGGCCAGAAGGATCTGGAGACGATAATTTGTGTTCTTCAGGAACACAAATTTTCTGTAAATTTTCAGAAAAGTCATCTGGTACCTACCACTCGACTGCTCCATCTAGGAGCATGATAGACACCAGGCTGTGCGAGGTCTATCTTTCCTAGGAGCAACAGGACAGTATCAAGTCCTTTGTCACCCAAATCAGTATGGAACACCTTGTTCCATTAGCAGTTCTCTCTCAGCTCCTGGGAAAGATGGTCTCGTGCATAGCCATCGTTCCATGGGCCCGATTGCAGCTAAGAATTCTGCAAGGGTTCCTCCTAACATTCCAGAGAATTTAGAGGGGTATGGGCATTTTGAAGATAATGAAAAACACAACCTGTTCTAAGGAACCTAAGCTGATATACATGCACACATTATTCTATGATCTATCAGAATAATCTCTACTGCCCCTGAAGATGGTGCAAAGTACAGTAGCACAAGTAGTTATGTTCAAATAAGATGGGTAGCATGTAAGTAAGTCAATGTGCTTACTTGATAGAAAAAACATTGTTCCTCTGCTGCATGAATTGTTTTTGGATGCAATTCAAGATGCTGAAGTTGACCATTAAAATTCTATTTATCATGAGATTTATCATGAGACCAATTTTATCTGCCCATCCCACCAAATCTAATATAATGAGTATGCTATGGATTCTGTCATATAAAGAGCTACATACAAAAGGCAGTAGGCCTTTTCTGATCTGGCATCCACATTGTGGAAACTTCTCCCCCAGAGATGAGATTAGCTTCATCACTCCTGAACTTTCAAAGGACCCTGAAGACTTGATTATGTCAGCAGACCTTGGCAATCCCAGGGAATCGGTGAACTTGTGCCAATTATTTACATTATTCTATTATTATTATTTTGTTTAGGATTGCCTTTTAGTTTTTTCAATGTTTTAATACTATTAATACTGTTATATAATGGTTTGGGGGTAATGATTGTTTTACATTTCTGTTTTATTGGATGGTTGCATGCCTTCAAAAATATTTTTCATAAAAATATCCAGAAATAATTTTGTGAGATAAGCAGCTATGTAAATTTGATTAATAAGTAAAAATTAGGATAGGCAAGCTACTTTGCAAGTTCAGGATGCAACCTGTAAGTATACAACTTGTGTGATTTAAGAATTTGAATTGTATTTACTATACACTTTTCTCTATAATCGATTAAAATCCATATATCTTTTAATTACATAGTAGTGATTCTGAATTTCACACTGGTAGTTGTCTTTGGTGAACACATCAGTATTGCACTACATCCTTTTTTCATTTAAGAGGAACTAGGATTACAGTGGCAGAATTGAAGAGATTATACTGACTCTATTGGCTTGGGACTGTTGAATTTATCTGCTAATAACCTGCTTAATTTTATTTTTGTATCGAATGATTCTTAGCAGTAAACTAATTCCAGTAACCCCATTTAATGAAAATGTGTTGATGGAACTCATATTTCACTTCACTGATTATAATGAGCTATTTCATCAAACTGTCCATGTGACACTATTAGAAGGAAAATGATAAATTTACTAATTTGTTCCTTGAAATTCAGCTTAGAATCAAAAAAAGGAGAAAAACCAATGAGCTCTATAGAAAGGTAAGTTCTCTTCAGGTAAATGATATGTTCGATGTCCTTCTAACAAAAGCTCTGGCTTTTGCTACATGTAATGGAACACAAAACATGAAGTTTACATTGATTGATTTTCATTGTTCAAGCTAAGCAGAACGAATATATACTTCATAAGGGCAGGTTTTCTCTTGTACTTATCTTGGAAGATTATGTGCTCATAACCAACTGACTTACTATTCTTGGTTTCATTATCCACTCATTTATAGGCTCATTGATTAGAAAACAAGAAGGAAGTAGCTACCATTTAACTCTGCCTTATTAATCATGACATGGCCAAACGCTTATTAGATGTTCTCAGATTTCTTTACTTATTTCAAATCTAATTTAAAATATACAAATTGATCTGTCAACGCATAGCCATGTGTCAATAAACTAATACACACACACACACACACACACACATCTAGCAGCTTAATAAAGCTAAAATGCAGACAGGAATGCTACAGGTCAGAGTAAAACTGAAGATATACATGAAATTATAAATTATTATAAATAAAATGATGTCTCTCACAAGGTAGAGGTTTATAATTATTTGTAATCATAGGAAAACTGACAAAAGGAACAATTTACTGTCAATTCCCTAGTATTTCTGTTAAGAAGGAAACAATAAACAAAACTTATATACCAGTAAATTGTTTTCCCTTCCCGGTTTTTCTCTCATTTTTCCCTTACTGTCTTCTTTCTGAGAGCATCTTCTAGGCATAAATCTCAAACTATACAAAAAAATAAAAACAGAATATTTTAACTTCCCATTCTTGGATATCAAGATGTCTCTGACAAAGCTATGCATAGATATGATTTGGACTCACAAATGAGAATCCCAGCTATGGTTCCAAGTCACACCTTATGCATTAGAAGATCCTGTGGAAGGCTTATGCATTCAAAGATCCTGTTCTAAATTTTAGTACAATCCAGAGTTTGGTGCAGACATATGCGGTGCACGCGTGGGGGGGGGGGCAGTACGCGTGCACNGGCAGTACGCATTGCCTTCTGGGTGCTGGCCCATGAGCCTGCGCGCAATTTTCGGCACGGGAGCTGAAAAAGGTTAACCACCACTGAATTAGATGTTCGTAAGGATTTATTTGTAAATAGTAACATGGTCGTTTATTATTCTCTGGCCCAAGCAAAAAGTATTCAATAGAACCAAGCAAATACATTTTTAATTTAGTTCTTCCCAGTTTTCAACTTGATGAAAAAAAAATTACTCTTGAAACTTCTTGCAGTGATAGGTGCTGAAATGCTTTATTCTTGTACAAACATAGCTGTGAAATGGCCATATTTAATTATGAGGTGTGAATATCTTGCCTTTCATTGTATGGTAGCTGACTAGTAGTTTAACATGGAAATTCCCTAGTTTCCAGTTCTTCAGTTAAATTGATATGTGTGTTTTTTCAATCAAAAAAGATGAAAACTACAGTAACAAGCTCAGTAATGGTTCAGTAATGCAGAGTTCATTACTGTAGATTTAGTAAATCTAGTTCCATGGAAATCTGCGAACAATTTCTTTCAATCTTTATTTAGAGGATCGGAAGAAAATACTGGGCACGAGGCAGCATCAAAGAATCCTGGCATTGCCAAGATTCAAGTGCAAAACCATTTTAAACTTGTATTGATTGGACTGGCTTTCCAATCCCACTACAGTACCTGAGCTGCAGATACTGAACATATGTTGATGAAGATTTTTGATCATCTAGGTAGAGTTGTCTGGAAGTTGAGTCAGGGCAATTGGACTTCTTTTATTTTATTTTCCTGTTGGTTTGAGACAATTCACTGCTTATCCAAGTAGCTTCATTTTGAGCAAGTTGGTTGGGGGAACTCCATATATATCCTCCAGGGTGGTTTCATTTCTCTCCTAACCTGAATAGGATTGTTAGGTGATTAGGCAGAGAGTCTAAATACTACATAATTTTGGTGACTGTCACTGCTATTTGTGCTATTGTTACTATAATAATGCATTTTATGTAAATTTATTGAATTTTTAAAAGTTTTATTAATAATTACAGGTCTACATAATTTATTGTTGTGCTTTCTGTTTACAGTAAAGATTTTGATTTGATATTGAATATAGAGAAAATGAGCACATATTTATGTATATAAACTCTCTCCCATTAAATTGATAAGGGGTTGTACAGTGTATTTCTGCTATTCTTATTTTTCCTCTAGAGGGGGAAAAAGCTGATTAGATTCTTCAAAGTCACAGTAAATTTATACCAGTAATTATTCTTTCATATTCACATGCAGACTACTCATACAGTCTGCATGTTTATTGTGTTTGATATAAAATATTGTATTGGAGCCCAATCCATAACAGCCACAGGAGATTGGTTCAAAACATTATAAGCTATAACCTGTAAAAGGGCCTCTGCATTATTTTATCTTACAGACGCATATAGAAATTTAACAGGTCTAGTCCAGAGTTTTAGTTAAGAATAAATGATATGGGGCAACATTCCCAATGTGTAAAATTTCTAATGTTTATGATCACATTTCTCAAAATTTGCAAATAGATTCAAAATGCCAACATATTTGGAGAAGTCATGATGGAGAAGGCTTATACCAGGAACTGAGCTATGAATTAGGCAGTTCCTTCAGTTTTTCACACATGTTCCCAGGCCTGTGGTTAGAGAGCCTTTGGAGTTCCTGTTACATTTCCCCCCCTAAATGTAGAGTGGCTATCTGAGTTGTCATGCTGCTTTAGTTGTATGGTCTGAAACTTAAGTATCAGACATATTATAAATCATCCAGCAATTTTTTGGAGGTGTATAATACATAACTCTAATCTGAATTATGTGTAATTCAGCTGATTTTATAACACTAACAAAAGATTTATTTAAGTATCTATATAATAAACATCGGCAAAACATTGTACTTGGAAAAAAGTGTTACTGATAATCCTCAATTTATGACCATTCATTCAGCAACCATTCAAAATTATGACTGCTGAAAAAATAGACTTACAAACCACAGTAACCAGAGTTGTAGTGTCTGTCTGGTCACATGATCAAAATTCAGGCACTTGACAACCCATCATCACTTATGATCACAGAAGCTCTGCAATTCCCACTCTCTTATCTTCTCCCCCCCACCCCCATCTAAGCCCTTTGGACCACCCTACACCCTACCTTTGAAGGCAAAAGGAGAAGAGAAAGGAGAAAGCAAAAGGAGAGAAGCAGAAGATGAGATGGTTAGACAAAGCCATCAACACAATCAATGAATATGACTTTGAGCAAACTCTGGGAGACAATGAAAGGCAGGGAGACCTGATGTGCTATGGATCATGAAGACTTGAACAAAAATAATACCCTGCCATGAGAGTGGTAAGACTAGCAAGTTGCAGCATTCATTTGCGCACCAGCATTCATTTTGCTCCCCACAAGCAGCAATATCGGTCTGCTGCATTTGTAATGCAAACACAGGGACAATATATATATTCTTTCCAGATGAACAGGATACCTTGACTCAATGAGATCATTGCAAAGTTCATCAGTATTACCACTGGAAATTTTACTATTTAGATAATTGCCATGTTAGAAGAAAGTACATCTCCATCCAGTTATACTATAAAGTATACAAGATGAATAATATGAAATGTTTTTTTAAAAAACATTTACTATAGTAGAATAAAATGTAGATTAATGACTATTATGACAATATATACATAATATAAAACAAAACCTAATCTCAACATGACAAATTGAATACAGAAGGCTACTAGAAGGAATATCATATTGCTGCTGGTTCCAAAGCATAACTCCAAAGCACAAGAATATCTGGATATTGATCATAAAGCTTATTTATATAAACTGTTAGGCCACTGGACTGCCTACCCCAATAGCAATACAAATATTTTACAGATCCCTAAATTCAAGTTGGAATAACCCAAAAATAACAGAACACAAGCAAGATTGTAAAATAAGAAACCTTATGATTTCACAGAGAGGAAGAGATGAGGCAAGGAACTCACAGACTTTGAGTAAAGATAAAAGGCGTTAAGCTAAATTAAAGATCTTTAACTCCAGTAAGAAAAAGGCTGTTCTTTTAATACTATGTTGGGAAACTGGACTAAACTTTTTGTGGAGGGCAAGAGCCTTTGAGATCAGGATCAAAATACCAAGAGGCTTTGTATATGTAAGTGGCAGGCACCCCCTCCCCTCTTTCTTTTGGATTTTGTAACCCAGTTGTTTTGTGTATTTATGACCTTCTAATAGCAAAAATCTATGCTCCCCATTTTAAGTAAACCAATTATGATCAAAGTGATATCTAGGAATATTAAAAAGTATTTGGGTACTATATTTAGGGCACCCATCCCTATTCCGGCAGTCAACAGGCAGCGAATGTGATGCAGGATTTTGCTTACCAAAATGGCTGGGGCGGGATCCTTATTTTTGAAGAGATACAGAGCAAATTCATCTAATTTAGAAATGATAAAGAACTGCTGTTTCAGATATTCCTATCAAAATGTCATCCCTTGTCAGGAATATAAAAGATTGTACCTTCAGATTCCATCCAACTGTGGAAACTGCTATCTTAATAATTGTCAATCAACCTAAGCTTTCTGATCTCCTACTTGAATAATTCTTTTATTTATTTGATTTGTCAATCACTNNNNAGATAATAGGTATAAGTATAAACATAGTTAT
>AZIM01007702.1:16893-27410 GCA_000516915.1 Ophiophagus hannah | reverse complement strand
AGGCTTTCCTGAAGGCCTCTGGAACTGATAACAAAGCTCTGGATCGATCCAGAGCTCCATTATGGGATGCAGAGGCCCTCAGGAAAGACTTGACGGCTGCAGAAGGAGAAGAAGTTCCTGAAAGCCTCTGACAGCAAAAAGGAGGCTGGGGGGTGACGCACGCAAGTGAGGTTAGTCAGTGGAGGACGTCCCCCGAAAATAAGACCTGGTGCCTTTTTGGTGGCAAAAAATATAAGACAGGGTCTTATTTTCAGGGAAACAAGGTATATATCTGTATCTATACCTATCTATCTATGTGTGAATGTATGTATGTAATTTTATTCAAGATAAAGTTAAAATACAAAATACAAGACTCCAAAAACATCCAAAAAGACAGAAGGAAAAAGGAAAAAAAATACCCCAAAGCAATCAAAATATTATAAAAAAGCAGTCAGAAGACATGATGAAAATTCTTTATAACCTATGGACAGATTTAACCATAGTTTCTTTTGGGAAAAGGTGACCATCCTAGACCAGGCCAAGTCCAAAAACTCTAGGCCATTTTGAGAAATTTAGCACTCGGACAGATCAGCCATCGATAGACCCATAGACGTTAACCACATCTATAGACGATGCAAAAGAGGCGACCAACCAGCCCAAAAGAGAAGGAAAAAACCCAAGCACCTCTCCACCAGCAATTAGCACCCCCCCCCCAGATCAGCATAGATTCACTCCAAGGTTAACATCAGACCAACCATCCAAGTCAACAACACCCCAATCAAGGAACTGCCAAAGAGCCAACAGCCCCACCCAAAGAACCTTTAAGACCATCCCCACCAATAGTGACAGGGCAAGCCACCAGAATAGAAACTGACAGCAAACTGCACTCCTTAATGGTACTGATGATGTTACCTAGTTGGGTAATGAAATGTCTGCAAGAAAACCAGCAAGCTCAGAGAGTACCCATGCCAATCCTGAGCTACAAATAATTGAAAAAGGTGCATCACAAAAAAAACCCAGCACATATACACATATTATCCCCCCTGATTGAATACTTATTAATATATTATTACAACATTGTGTTAGGGTTCTGGCGATTGCCCCAATTAAATCATGAGCTTCGAGCCCAGCTTCAGAAGAATTCAAAAGATTTATTAGGAGCAACATGCCAGCATTGACGTGTATGAAGCCAACTGTGGCATACGTAATTCACAGTCCCTGTGACCCTGTTTCCCCCTTCCCCCTGTTCAACATTCTCCAATGAAGCACAAGCTGGGTGTCATCAATCACATTCTCCAATGAAGGATTTTTGAGGGCAGAAGGTCCGGTAGCTTAGCTACAATCTTTGTAAGATAAGTGTGGAGTGTACTTCTGCTTTTAAACTGGCTACTGCTCCTTCCGATTTCCTCCCAGCCTTGTTTATGGCAACTCAAAAACAAGCATAGGAATGCTTTACGAGTTGACACATTGGTTCCCACCCCTTGCGAAACAGGCCCCTCTAAAAATTTTAAACTAATAAATATTTGCAAATTATGGACCTGTCTTCTACATGTTATAGTGGTGACAAGATAGTTAACAGGAAGAACTGTAAGCGTAAAACAAAAGAAAATTAAAAGTTTCAAAACTCTCTGTTATTGTAATCCACTCTTGAAAGTTTATCGCGGCATCTCTATCCCAAATCATCCCAAAATTTAAATGCAGTTCGTCCTGGATCAAATATCCACATTAGTTTCTTAATGCCATCTCTTATCAAGGGTTAGTCTAATTAAATATAATAGATTCGGTCTCCAGAATTAGTCTATCTTCCCATCAAAGGCACAACTAGAAGTGGTTTCCTATTAATTGTAATCCATCCATCCAATCTTCCTCAATCTTCATAGGAAAAAAGAATTTGTACTTCCCCTTGTAGTCAGATATTGTAAGGATATGCAGACTTAAACTTTGGGGAAACTTTTGAAATGCACTCTGTTAGTTCTCCAGCTGTGAGAAAGTCTCTTTGGTTTGAAATTGGATCAAAGTTTTTTTTGAATATCTTTATAACATCATTAGTTAGCTAGCACTAACTAGCACTGATAATCCCAAAGGTGCTTTTTTTCAAGATGCAAACTGGACTTTCTTTGTTTTTTCTTCACAGACATTTCGCTTCTCATCCAAGATGCTTCTTCAGCTCTTCAGAGAAGCGAAATGTCTTCAAAGAAAAAACAAAGAAAGTCCAGTTTGCATCTTGAAAAAAAAGCACTTTTGGAACAACCGAGACCTGGATGGCTGAGAAACTCCATAGACATTTAGCACTGATGATGTTACCAAGTTTGGGTTGGACCTTTGGATAAATTAATAAAATATTTGTAGCTCAGGGATGACATGAGGTGCTCTTTGTGTTTGGTGGTTTCCTTGCAGACATTTCATGACCCAACTAGCTAACATCATCAGTGCTAGAAGGGGGGAGGAGGAGGAGGACTGTGGGGTCCTTGGTGCTCTCTGAACTTGATGGTTTTCTTCCAGACGTTTCATGACCCAGCTAGGTAACATCCTCAGTGCTACTGTAGTTTGCTTCATGTTTATATATAGACTTCTGAGCAAGATTGTATCCTTGCAGTCAGACGTTTCATGACCCGACTAAGTAACATCATCAGTGCCAGATGGTGTGCTGGTCCTGTGTTCCCTGGCGCAATGGCGCTTTCTGGATTGAGCCTGGATTAAACCTCCACAGGGGTGTGTGACACCCCACTCTCCTTCCATCCCTGGTTCTGCAGCTGGGTCCCCATCGATGCCAATTCACCCGGGCTTTCCTTTCCAGCATCCCTTCAACTTCCTCCTCTTCTCTTTTCCAGAAACTCCCTCCAGGCTCAGCCTTCCTACGGCTCCAGTTCTCCTCCGCTTGGGAAAATCAGCGGCATGAACAAGCTGCCCTCCGTCAGTCAACTCATCAACCCCCAGCAACGCAACACCCTGACCCCCACCAGCATTCCTGACAGCATGGGAGCCAACAGTAAGGCCTATCTTTGCACCGGGGCTTTATTATTATTATTATTATTATTATNNNNATTATTATTATTATTACTACTACTACTACTTCTACTCTTACTAGTAATAGTATGTCAACTAAAAAAAAATACTCCTTTGGTCTTTTTATTTACCAGCAGGAAGGGAGTGTGGGAAAGCAGTGCATTCCTTAAATGCTTCAGATAATTGCTAGGCAGCCGGAGCTGTTGGCACACAAGATTATTACTGGAGAGCCTGACTGATGACTCTGGGCTAAGGATGTGTCCCAGTGCAGAATATACATCCAGGGGGTGGGGGGANTTTTTACTCTGAGAGATGCGGCTAGAGATTTATGATTTGAATGGGGGTGCATGTTGGAGCCTTGACATAGTATTTGTATTTGAATTTGAATTTGAATTTGTATTTGTATTTTATATTTTAATGATACATAGATACTTCAAAAACAGTTGTCTGGGTGCATTTCGTTTAACAAAGAAATAACAAATGTAATAATAGTAATAATAGTAATAATAGTAATAATAATAATAATAATAAAAGATTTAATTGGAGTAACTGCTGGAATCCTGACAAATAGTAGTAGTAGTAGTAAAAAGCATAATTATAACAACAAAAATACTTACGTTAACTTATTTATATTCATAGTCATACTAATTCATCTTTTATTTATACATAGTAATAATCTTTCCTCTTTTAATTTCTCTCTCTTATCTCTAACCGCTGGTAAAACATATCCCATGTTGAGTAATATTCTGTATCTGCTTTATCTTTTATTGTCACTCTATCCATCGCTTTGCACAATCTAATATTTTCCAAATTATATTTTTATCTCTAGGAGTTACCTCCTTTGTCCCAATATTGTGCAAATACAATTCTCACTGCTGTCAGCACATAAAGTATTAAATATGTAGTCCCTTTTATTGTAGCTTTCTGTTAGTATGCCTAACAAGAATATTTCTGGCTTTAGATCGCTTAATTATCTTTTCTAACCACGTATGTATTTTTGTCCAAGATGTTTTTGCCTTCACACATGTCCACCACATATGATAATAAGTGCCTGGAGTCCGATTACATTTCCACCGTTTGATGGACATATTTTTAGACATCTTTGCTAGCCTTTATACCAGGTTTTTAATTTTATTCCAAAATTAAATTGGTGGGTTTTGAAGATATGGCAGAGACAAACACACACACTCACACACACACACACACAGAGAAAATTGTGTTTGGATGTTTGACTTAATTTTACGACCATTTGGAAACATGACCATGATTTGCAGTGCTTGGGCCAGCTTTCAGCCAGATATTCCCATTGGGGAAAATGGGTTTGGTTTCATTCATTTAATGACCTCTGCAAAAAAAATCGGCTCCAGTCACATGGTGGCTTAAGTTATGACCGCAATGATTTACGGCCATAATTCCAAAATCAGACACAGAATTCTGTGACATTAGACCTACAGTGTTTCTCAAACTTGGCCACTTGAAGATGGTGGACTTCAACTCCCAGAATCCCCCAGCTAGCATACTTTTAAGTCAGGTGGACTTCAACTCCCAGAATCCCAACTCCCAGCTTGTCTTTGACGTGTCGTTTTTCCCCTTCTTCCATCCAGTTCCAATGATGGGAGGCCACATGACGATGGCGGGCGACATGAACGGGCTCAGCCCCACCCAGACGCTGGCCCCTCCCCTCTCCATGCCGTCCACCTCCCACTGCACCCCACCTCCACCCTACCCCACAGACTGCAGCATCGTCAGGTGAGTGGAGCGAGCGAAGCAGGAGACTGGGCCGGGGAGTTCGGTTCCAGCGCAGTCAGCCCCAAGTTCGAATTCTGCACCCTCGGTGGAAGCAACTGCTTGCGCTGGCTTCGCAACCTGCCTGTTTCCCTCACTTTTTGCAGGGACTAATGCTCTCTGTCTGTGCATCTCCTGAGTACTGTTGTTTGCACAATAGGTGTGCGAGGGATGGGGAGGGACTTGCTCACCTGGTTGGGGCACAGATGTCCACAGGATGCACCAAAACCGTCACAAAGATGACCTCCAAGCTTGGCCCCGGGGTTTAGGTACAGCTGCCATCTTGACTTTTGTCAACACACCCTTCAGACCCACAATGACTTTGGACCTGAGCTGCCCTGCTTGCCTGGTGCCAAGACGAGAAAAAGGATCTTGCTTGGTGGAGCTGGGCTGTCTTGGATTGACTGCGGCAATCCTCTATCTGTGGGGCTGCCCTTGGAGATAGCACCTTAGCCACCCAGGGTGTCCAAAGGGCTGCTGGGGTCTCAGAAGCACCATGGAGGGGGGGATGTTCAGTTGCAGATAAGCTTCAATGCCCCCTTTAAGGGATTTTGCTCTCAACCTGGCTCAGGTTCGAGACTTCGGAGATGGTCTCGTCCCAGAAGACTCTGGACACAAAATCAGATTCTCGCACTCAGGACTCGCTCGGCGAGCCTCCTCTAGATACAAGGGATGTGCCTGCGTGTCAAGGGCAGGGTCTCTATGCCCAGAGGGGTCGGCTCTGGATGCCCCGTTAGCCAGGGCTGGCTGTTCTCCCCCTCGGAATGGGACTACACACCATGGCCAACTCGCCGCGGGACAATTCAGCAAATGCAAAAGTCAAATTCATTTCGACAGAACCATGGCCAATAATAATAATAATAATAAAACAAAGTCTAATCCAGAAATACAGGAGTTACAATAATTTTGACGCAAACCTGGTCACCAATAGTGACCGAATGAAACGATTAACACAGCCCTGAATTGTCCCACGGCAACTTGCAGGGGGGCTGGACTAGAAGACCTCCAAGGTCCCTTCCAGCTCTATTCTATTCTGATTCTAAAGTGGCCGTGACGAGTTGGCTGGGGCGAGTTATCCTAGATCCTCTCCCCTCCCTCCCCTCCTCTGGGTGGTTGGGGTCTCTCTTCACCTTCCTGCCCTTGCGCCTCTTCTTAAATAGCGGTGGTTGTGCTTCGGCTGTTCCGGTTTTCTGCATCCGGGGTTTGGTTTGGCTGGTTTGTGGGGGGAGGCGGGCAGGCTGTGGCCTCGCTTCGGTGCTGCTTGGCGCTTGGGAAGGCAGCCTTTTGGGGGGTCTGGCAAAACGACTCACCGGGGCAGCCGGTCCAAAGGAATTGCCCCCCTTAGCCACCGCGATAAAACCTGTGCACCGAGAGTCCCCTTCCGTGGCTGACTCGCTGGACCTGTGAGGGCGGCTTCCAACCCCAAAGCGCCCCCCGCCCCCCACTTTGTCTGTCTGAAATCCCACAATCTCTGGAGTGGGGCTTTCTCGGGGGACAGCCTCTGCCCCCTACCCCACCCCCTTGCTGGATCTCCTTCCGTTTTCCGGCCAACAGGAAGCGCCCGACTCCTGTCCCTCCCTGGCTCTCTGAGTTTGGATGGTTGCTTTGCAGACGTTTCATGGCCCTGCTAGGTAACCTCATCAGTTCTAGAAGGGAGGAGGGGCTGTGGAAAGGATGAAGAGGAGCAGGAGGACTGTGGGGTCCTTGGTGGTCTCTGAGCTTGGTGGTCTTATTTGCAGTTTCATGACCCAAACTAGGTAATATCACTGCATCGAACATCATCGCTAGCACTGATGATGCTACCTACTTGGGTCATGAAACGTCTGCAAGAAACCTGCCAAGCTCAGAGACAACAAGGACCCCACAGTGCTTTACCTCCTCCTCCTCCTCCTCCTCATCTCCCTCTTCCTCTTCCTCCTCCTTTCCCTCTTCTCCTCCTCCTCTTCTTGTCTCCCTCTTCCTCTTCCTCCTCCTCTCCCTCCTCCTCCTCCTCCTCTTCTTCCTCTCCCTCCTCCTCCCATCTACAAGCCCCTCTCCCTTCTAGCCCTGATGATGTTCCCTAGTAGGGTCCTGAAACGTCTGCAAGAAAACCCCCCCGGCTCAGAGAGCCCTCCAGGACCCCTGGTTTCAACCCTGAGCTTAGAAATACCCTCCTTTTTATAGAGTGCCGGGTGCGGATCTTGCCATGTTGGGGCTCTGCAGTTCTGGGTGACCTCCTCATCTCAATTTCTCCTTCTCTCTTTCTCTTCCTCCTCCTCCTCTTCCTCTCTCGCCCCCCCCCTCGCCGTCCTCCCCCCCTCCCCCTGCAGTTTCTTAGCGAGGCTGGGCTGCTCGTCCTGTCTGGATTATTTCACGGCGCAAGGCCTGACCAACATCTATCAGATTGAACACTACTCCATGGATGTAAGTAACCGACTCTCCCTATCGCTTCCCGGGCCATGTGGGGGGGAGGAGTGGGGAGGGGGGGAGAGAACCCCTGGATCTCTTAAACGGGGTTGCCAAGCCCGGCTGGCATTGCAGATGCCCTCCAGAGAGGAGACCTGGTGGCTGGTGGAAAAGAATTACGAGTGGAAGACCTCTCCCTTCTCCTCCTGAGCCACTGCGCGTAGTTGTAGGGTGCGTTGCAAGATGCGGGTGTAAACGTGGGAGGTTAGCTGGGAACCCAGGAAGCGCAAACACCGCAAGAGTGACAGATTGGCTTCCTGCCTGCCCGCCCTCTTCGTCCCTCTGCAACTGTCCCCTTGAAATTGCTGGCTTGGCTTGGCTTGGCTTGGGGGGGGGTACTGGGCTGCTGTGGGGACCCCTCCCCTCTCAGCTTGGCGGTCTCTGCACTTCCTCGCGTGCTTTTTGGCTGACCCTCTCTGGCTTGTGGCTGGACATTGTTGGGAGGGAAGTGCCCTGGCCGTGCACCAAACAACTTCCAGAGC
The DNA here is from genome assembly GCA_000516915.1 of Ophiophagus hannah. Taxonomy (NCBI): domain Eukaryota; kingdom Metazoa; phylum Chordata; class Lepidosauria; order Squamata; family Elapidae; genus Ophiophagus; species Ophiophagus hannah. The sequence goes on along the minus strand of AZIM01007702.1, from coordinate 19,713 downwards.
TGTCAGGATGGACCTGGGGAGAGGAGTTTGTGGCCACATCTGCCCTGATGTGGTCAAAGGTTGATGATTGCTGGCCTCCCGGAGTTGTGCCCCCACCCCATCACTGGAGGTTTTCCAACATGGACGGGACAACCGTTCGAAGTGAAGTCTCCGGCTTTGAGTTGGGTTGGACTAGAAGACCTCCGAGGTCCCTTCCAGCCCCTGGGAGTAGAATTCTAAGGGCGTGCATCAAATCCCCCCTCCCCCGACCTTAGAACATAGAATCGTAGCGTTGGAAGGAACCTCAGAGGTCTTCTACTCTAACCCCCTGCTGAAGCAGGAGACCCTTACAGAATTACAGAATCGGGAGAGTTGAAAGGGACCTCAGAGGTCTCCTAGCCCAACCCCTTGCTCAAGCAGGAGACNCCCGCCCCATTCCATACCAGTGCCGCCCCCCCCCCGCCCCCGTCTCAAAAACCTCCCGTGAGGGAGCACCCACCATTTCCACAGGTGGTTATTAATCAATGAAAAAGTTGCAAAGAGCTCCCATGGAGCTCAGTCGGGCTTTCGGGGTGGATTCAGTTGCTCTAAACAGGCCTCTCCTGCCTGCTAAGAGGGGACCATCCCAAAGGTTGGTTATCCAAGATAATCCAGGGTTTGAGGGGCTGCCCCCGAGAGGAGGAAGGGGTCAAGCTGTTTTCCAAAGCCCCCGAAGGCAGGACAAGAGGCGAAGGATGGAAACTAGCCCAGGAGAGAAGCAACTTGGAATTAAGGAGGACTTTCCTGACATGGAGGACATTTAACCAGTGGAACAGCCTGCCACCAGACGTTCTGGGTTCTTCATCGCTGGGGCTTTTTAAGAAGAGAGCAGATGCCTCCTGCAGCACTCTGCTGGCCCCAAATGGGTTGCTTTGGGGGACCATTTTGGGCCTGTTTTCAGCCTGTTTTGGCCCATTTTGAGCCCATTTGGGGTCCATTTTGGGCTTGTTTTTCAGCCATTTTGGGCCCATTTTGGGGCTGTTTGGGGTCCATTTTTCTGCCTGTTTTGGGACCATTTTTCTGCCTGTTTTGGACCCATTTCTGGGCCATTTTGGGCTTGTTTTTCAGCCTGTTTTGGCCCATTTTTCAGCCTTGTTTTTGGCCCATTTTTTGGCCCATTTGAACCCGATTTTGGCCATTTGGGGCTTGTTTTTGGCCCTGTTTTGGGTCCATTTTGAGCCTGTTTTTGGGCCATTTTGGGCTTGTTTTTCAGCCATTTTTGGCTGTTTTGGGCCCAGTTTTCTGCCTGTTTTGGACCCATTTCTTTCAGCCATTTTCAGGCTGTTTTCCAGGCTGTTTTGGGCCCAATTCTCGGCCCATTTTGAGTCCATTTTTGGGCCATGTTGGGCTTGTTTTCCAGCCATTTTAGGCCTGTTTTTCGGCCTGTTTTGGACCCATTTTTTGGCCTGTTTTGGGCCCATTTGGGGCTTTTTTTCACCTTTTTTGGCCTGTTTGGGGCCCATTTTCCAGCCCGTTTTTGGCCTGTTTTTTCCGCCCGATTTGGGCCTGTTTTTTGGCCCGGTTTCAGCAGGCAGAGTGCTGCAGGAGACCATGAAAATGAGGTGCGAGCGGGGCTGTACGCGGCCTGTCTTAGCTGCCAGAGGCACCGCTCCCTTGATATTTCCAGGCCAGCCCTGAGGGCCATATTTAAGCGCCCCATGGGCTGGATCCGGTCTGTGGGGCTTGTTGACACCCTGCCCTACAACATGTCAGAAAAATGACTGTCGTCTTTAAAAAATTTGGAAGGAAGGAAGGAAGGAAATGGGAATGAGAATGAAAAGAAGGGAGCAAGGGGAGGACAGAGGGAGAATGAGAGGAGGAAGATGTGTAGGGGAAGCAGTGGCAGAACCTGAGGGTGGAGTCAAAGGAGGGATCAGCCTAGAATCCCTATGTAGCCACAAGCTGACTAAGAGAAGGGAATGGAAAGGGAAGGGAAGGAAGGAAAGAAAGAAAGAAAGATAGAATGAGAAGGGGAAGGGAGGGAGGGAGGGAGAGAGGGAGGGAAGAAGGGAAGTGTGATTTGGCCAGTCTCTCCTAGTGCTCACTTGCTCGTTCTTTCTTCCTCCCTTCCCAGGATCTGGTGAGCCTGAAGATCCCCGAGCAATTCCGCCACGCCATCTGGAAGGGCCTCCTGGACTACCGGCAGCTGCACGACTTCTCCTCGCCTCCGCACCTCCTGCGCACGCCCAGCGGTGCCTCCACAGTCAGCGTGGGCTCCAGCGAGGCCCGGGGCGAGCGGGTGATTGATGCCGTGCGCTTCACCCTCCGCCAGACCATCTCCTTCCCTCCCCGCGACGACTGGAGCGACTTCAACTTTGACTTGGATGCCCGTCGGAACAAGCAGCAACGCATCAAAGAGGAAGGGGAGTGAAGCCCCGCCACACCCCGCTCACTCCCCCCCCACCCTGCTCCGGCTGGCCTGAGGACCCTCCCCAACCCAAGGGTCTCCCCAACTGCTCTGATTCCTGTTCTGACACCCCCCCTCCCCGAATCAGAGGGAGGGGAGCCGAGTGGCCTGCCACGAACGCACTCACTCACTCACTCACGCCCTGTAGCTTTCCCGCGTTTCTGTGCTTTGGCTTAACAAGCTGAGCATTGTGGCGGTGTTCTCTCCTTTTTTTGTAAATCACAACAGTTGTGTGTGTAAATGTGAGTGTGCATGAGGGCTGGGTGGCCTTTCCAGTTAAAAAGTATGGAAGGCACCCCACCCCCCCAAAAATGGATCATTTGGCAAATTACGGCTTTCCGTAATGAGTTTACCGATTGTTGGTTGTCTTTTGTGGGAGACGTACACACACTGCT
>AZIM01007687.1:7128-18112 GCA_000516915.1 Ophiophagus hannah | reverse complement strand
ACAAGAACCCCGGAAGCTTAAAAGAAAAAGACTCAGGAGTTGATGGCAAGAAATCATGAGATAAAAAGGAATTATAAGGAGACAAAAAATGAGATGGGAGAAATGAAAGGAGATAAATGGAAAAATGGAGGACAAAATAGGAAGTATTCAACAAACAATAATCAAGAATGAACAAAGAATACAAAAGGTGGAAATAAAAGCAGAACAAACAGAAAAGAAAATGGAAACAATGGAGCAAAAACTCATCCTAGCTAATAGGAACCTGGTAGAGATGATCATCTTTCTTGAAATGGAAAAGGCAGGCTTCTTCCTGAGGTTGAGGATAAAGAAGAAGATTTAGTCAAGATTATGACAGAATTACTAGCAGACACACTACAGAAAAGTAAACACGACATACAAAGAGACATTGATGAGGCATACAGAATACATACAAACTACGCAAGAAAACATAGATTACCAAGAGAGGTAAGGTTCACCAAAAAAGCAAGAAATGAAGTGTTCAAAAGAACAAGGGATAAACCTATGATATATATAAGGGGAGAGAAATCCAAACACTAAGCCAGATACCCAGGAGAGTGAGGGAACAGAGAAGACATTATCAATTTCTAACTATGCAACTGGCTAAATATAACATGATGTTTAGATGGCTTATTCAGGAAGGAATTATGATTACATAGCAGGATAAGAAATTCAAGATTGATACACCAGACAAGGCACATGAATTTTTTTCAACAATATTTCACGACAGATGAGGACCAGGAGAGTAGGGAAGAAATAGAAAATAAGAGTCAAGAGGAACAACAATTAGAAGAAAAAGAGGTAGAACAAGAAGAAAGAACAAGGTTGGAAAAGGAACGAGTGGGAAGAGAGGATACAAGGACAAAAATACAGAGAGACAAGGACAACTAGGAGACCGAGACCCATATACAAATAACAAGATGGAGGGGGAAATTAAGATGCTCTCAATCAACATCAATGGAAAAAGAAAACAAATGTTGATTAAATTACAAAGACTAAGTTTGGACATAGTCTGCCTCCAGGAAGCACACATTAAGAAACAATATGCTAATCTACTAGAATATCAAAAAATTGGAAAACTCTATGTATCCTTAGCACACCAAAAGAAGAGAGGAATAGCTCTTTATATCAGGGAATGGTTAAAGCCTATGAAAATGTATGCCTAATAGGTGATTTCACTGCAGTAGTTGATATCAAGAAAGATTGTAGAAGTAATAAAAGAAATAAAGAAGAACACTTCCAAATACATTTTTTGAGATGGTACAAGAATTAAATTTACAAGACACGTGGAGAGAATTAAACGTAAAGAACAATCAATACACATTTTATTCAAATATACATCAATCATGGTCAAGAATCCATATGGTATGGATGACTCCTGGGCTCAGAAGAGACACAGAAGAGGTAGACATAATGACAAATATCTGGGTAGACCACAATCCAACAAAAGTGAGATGGAGAGGTCGGAAAAAGAGAAGATGGACAATGAATCAAAGCATCTTGAAAGATAAGGAATACATAAAAATGGTAGAAAAAGAAATGAAACTCTTTTTCAAAGAAAATAGGAAAAAAGAAACATCATTACAAAATCTGTGGGATATGACAAAAGCATATATTTGAGGATTAACTATAGCATATGTGGCAAGGAGAAATAAGAAAAGGAAACAACAACAGGAGTCATTACAGGAAAAACTTTAAAAATGGGAGTTAGAACTACAGAAAGAACCCCAAAAAATGAAAATAAAAAGAAAAAAGAGACCTTATAAAACATAGACTAAATTTGATGGTACAAGAAGGAATGCACAAAAAGTTAAAATGGTGAAACAAAACTTTTTTGAACATGCAAATAACCCAGGGGGATGGCTAGCATATAAGCTAAAAAAGAAAAAGAAGAAAATAATGCATCAATTGCAGGACAAAGAGGGAAACAAACTGCACCGAACTGAAGATAAAAAGAATTTTTCAAGAACCTATACAGTCAAGAAAATATCCCAGAAGATAATATTAAACAGTACTTAAATAAGATGGGTTTAACTAAAATAGCAGATACAAAAAAGAATGATGTTAAATGAAAAAATAACTATGATGGAAATAGTCGAGGCAGTAAAGAAACAAAACAAAATGCCGAGCCCAGACGGACTCCCTGCAGAACTATATAAAACTATACAAGGTCCATTAGAGGCATTAATGTCAGAGATGTATAACAAAGCCCTTGCAGAGGCCAAACTACCTAAATCTTGGTCAGAAGCATATATTACATTAATTCCAAAAGAAGATACAAATTATCAACAGATAAAGCCCTATTTCATTGCTTAAACGCTGATTATAAAATATTCCCATCCATAATTTCAGAAAGATTTTAAAAATTAAATTAGTTTATACATCCAGACCAAAATGGGTTTTTACCGAGAAGACAGCAGAAAAATAATTTGAGAATGATTATGAATGTACTAGAATATTATGAGGCACATCCTGGGAAACAATTAGCATTGATCTTCCTTGATGCACAAAAAGCATTCGATAATTTGAACTGGCAGTTTATCATTTTACAATTAAAAATATGAATTTTGGGGAGAAATGTATAAAGATGGTGCAAACAATATATTCTATTCAAACAGCAAAAGTAATAATAAATGGAGATACAACAGAGCAATTCCAAATTTCTAAAGGTGTAAGACAAGGATGTCCACTATCACCTTTGTTATTCATTTTAATTTTAGAAATGCTATTTGGACAGATTAGACATGAACAAGAGATAAAAGGCCTGAAATTTTTTTTTTAAAAAGAGGAATATAAAGTTCAAGCATTTAAGGATGACCTGGTATTTATCCTAGAGGAACTAGTGGAAACAGGACCCAAATTAGTCCAGAAAATAGAGGAATTTGGCAAAGTGGCAGGACTTAAAATAAATAAGAATAAGACAAAGATAATAACAAAAAAACTTCACTAATAAATAGAAAAAAGAACTGGAGGAAAAAATGGCGATGCAGATGACCAAAAAAGTCAAATACCTGGGAATACGGCTAACAGCAAAATGTGCAACGATTAAAGAAGATAATTAGAACAAATAGATAAAACAAATAAAAATCGATTTGGATAATTGGAAAAAAATACAACTCTCACTTACAGGAAGAATTGCTACAATCAAAATGAATATACTACCAAAAATGTTATTTTTGTTCCAAGTAGAACCAATAAAACTAGGGAAGAAATTTTTTGAGGACCGAAACAAATTAATAACAAAATTCATTTGGCTAGGGACAAAACCAAGAATTAAATTAAAACTATTACAGGACAGTAGACATAGAGGGGGTTTTGCGCTTCCAGACTAGGAACTGTACTATCAAGCAGCAGCCCTTACATGGATAAAAGATTGAAAAAATTTAAAAAATAAAAGAATTTTTACAATAGAAGGACACGACCTACAATTGGGCTGGCATGCATTTATATGGGAGGGGAAAAACAAAATGCGTAACTACTTTCAGAGACATCAAGTTAGAAACACACTGTTACTTACCTGGGAAAAAATCAAACAGAACCACTATAATAAAATACTGGTCTGGTTATCAACCATGGAAGCACTAATATATCCCAATGTGCTAGACTTAGACAAAATAGCAAGATACGAAGACATTTTAAATGATCAAGGGAAGCTAAAAATGAAACAAGAACTAAAAAGCCAGGGAATTGAGGTAGATTGGGGCCGTATATGCAAGTTCAGACAAGATTCAAGAAAGACACAGAAATTTATGGGTTTTATAAGGAACCACTAGAATTGGACAAGATATTGCAGGAACCAGAGGAAAAATTGATAAAAAAACTATACAACTACTTATTGAGATTCAAAATGGAAGAAGAGACAGTAAAGGAAATGATGATAACCTGGGCAAAAAAATTTGGCTATACTATAGAACTAGAAAATTGGGGAAAATTGTGGGGGGGAAATTACAAATTGACAATGCCAGCAGCATACAGAAAAAACCTATATAAAATGTTTTACAGATGGCACCTACCCCCAGCGAGACTAGCAAAAATGTTTCCAAATAGAACACTGGAATGCTGGGAAATGTAAACAGACTCAAGGAACATATTATCATATGTGGTGGACATGCTCAGTAGCAAAAAAATATTGAATAAGGATAAGAAAGTGGCTAGAGGAAATAATCAAACAACAAATAGAGTTAAAATGGAGATATTCTTACTACGCATAATAACAAGGAAATATGACAAAAAACACAATATCTAATGCTACACTTAATAACAGCGGCCAGAATTATTTATGCACAAAATTGGAAAAATGGTACTATACCGTCTGAGGAAAGTGTGATAAAGAAAGTATTAGAGTACACTGAGATGGATAGACTGACAATGGAAATAAAAGATAGAGGAGAAACTGAATATTGTTTGATTGGAATGCATGGTACAATTGGTTAAATAGTAGATATACTATTTATAGTAAAGATAAATAAACACTATGAAATATTACAGTAGGATATAAAATGTAAAATATGCATTATAAAATGTAAAAGGGAAAAATATTTGGAGTAAGAAATACATATTGTACATACTTTAGTGGAATAATATATTTAAACATATAACAGTTGGGGGAGAAGGTCTACCTCTCCACAAAATACTTAAGGTTAAAGCTCCCCAGCAAGAAGCTGGGACCTAAATTCATGGGGCCATTCCCTATAGTAAAGATTGTCAAGCCAGTCACAGTGCAATTGAAATTGCCCCGACTGCTGGGGAAAATACACCCAGTATTCCACAGCAGCCTCTTGAAACCAGTGGTCGGGTCAACCCTGATACTACTACCCCATGACCCCCGGATCCAGTGGTCATAGGCAGGCAAACCCATCATGAGGTGCAACTCATCCTCGACTCTGGGTGGCACAGAGGGCAACTCCAATATTTACTCAAGTGGAAAGACTACTGTCTATCGGAGGCATCCTGGGTAAAGAGCAGAAACATCCAAGTCAATTGCCTCATAGCCAGGTTCCATGAAAAGAACCCAACCAAGCCTGGGGGGAATCATACCCTTAAAAGATATACCTGTACTCAAATTGTTTTTGCTCTGCACAGGTTGCCTTCAGGAAGTGAGGGAGGCTGAATGTCAACTCACAAAGCTTTCCTGACCTGCTCCTGAGTTGCCATAGGCAGTGGAATGGGAAATTATGCCTTGCAGCTGCACCGAGGAATTCACACTTCAGCCAAAACAAAACTTATCCTAGCCGGATGAAGTCAAGATCATCTCCATGGAGACCCACAATGGCTGGAGGGAGTGACTTCTACGACCCGCAAAATTGCTTCGTTGGGGAATGTGACTGGTGACACATGTGGGGGGAGGGGGCAATAGGATTAGAGGCAAGGCGTGAACTGGGTCGTGCCAACATGGTGCTCCTAATGAACAATTGGAATGAAAAAAACTGGCTTGAGGCTCCTGATTTTTTTAGGGTATTGGTCGGAACCCTGACACTATAGAGTACAAAATGATCGGACTCAAGATCTTTAAAAAGAGAGCTGATTTAAATTTAAATAACAAAAGATATATATGAAGCACCATATGAACATAGTAGAAGCAAGATTAATTTGCCAGTATAAAAATGTATGTAAAGGTACAGTGGATAATGCTAGTGTAAAGTAGGTGGGTATATTTTCTTTTATTTTCCTTATCTCCTGCCTTTACTTTTTTGGCTACCTATTCTTTCTCCTGTTCTGCACTCTGCCCAGTGTTGCTTACCCTGACAGAGAATATGTAGCCTGACAGTTACTGTATATATGTCTGTTCATTGTGCAACAATATTCTAGGGATCTGCAGCTTCCTGGCTTCCCATATTTCAGTGAAATCTCCAAGCAAACAATCATGAAGAAATTCCTCCCATGGGCATTTTTCATAGTGGAAGTGTTACCAATTCCAAAGCTAAAGTAAATTCAAAATCACCAGCAAGAGAAATTCTACAGGAATTCTCAAGCATCCTAAGAGTAAGGTAGAAAAGGAGAAGCCTCTTTTGCAGTGAAGGAAAATCTTTGAAAAATTGAAAGGCAAATTTCAGCACAGCATTCACATAAAAAATATATTTATGCTGGCAAACATGGAAGCAATATTATGGCAGACATCACTTACAGTTTTCTATAGAGCCTCTGGGTGTCGCTGTTCACCTATCTGGTAGTAAAATAGTTTCAAAGTCCAACCAGCTCATTTGTAATTCTCCAAAAACATCCAGACAAAAGAAAATATATTAGAGATAACTTTGCATGTAATGTTCTGAAAGCAACTTTTATATGGAATTGGTCAGATTGTAAAGACAATGGGAGAAACACAGAGGCTGCAGAGCTATAAAAACAAGATCTTCCAATGCCTTATTACAATATTTATTTGGAAAGCAACTTCTGGGAACATTCATTATGTTGTTAGAGAAGAAACACTGAAAGGCTTTTTTGTGGGGAACATTGCAATGGATCTAGGAATAGATGGCAATAATCTTTCAGAATATGGACTATGGATTGCAACCAGGACAGGTATGGTTCAATATTTTGCTTTGAATTATAATAATGGATATTTAAATTCCTCTGAAAGAATAGACAGAGAAAAAAAATGTGGATGGGCGAACTCTGTTCTAAGTTTTGAGGTTATTATTGAGAGCAAAATAGAGACTTACGGAGTTGAAGTGAAAATTACAGACATAGATAATAATGTGACTCAGTTTACACCTGGAAAACATGAAATCAAAATCAATGAATTATCTACTCCTGGATCCTAGTTTCCTTTACCTGAAGTTCAAGGTCCAGATCTGGGTATAAACTCTATACAGAGATATGAAATTACAGGTAATAGTCATTTTTCTCTGGATATGCAAATAAAAGCAAATGGAACCAGACAGGATGAGCTAGTGCTAAAAAAAATCTGGGTCGGGGATGGTAATCAATGTATGATTTAATCCTCACAGCTAGTGATGGAGGTGAACCAGTGAAATCTGGAAGTGCTGGAATCCAAGTCATTGTATTGGATGCAAATGATAATGTGCCGATTTTTAGCCAACCTATCTACGAAATCAGCATTAAGGAGAACATTCCTAAAGGCTTCACAATTCTTACAGTAAGAGCTACTGATCTGGATGAAGGACTCTAAGGAGAGATAAATTATTCATTCAAAAAAAATCACAAAAGAAGGTTCCAAAATATTTACTTTAAATTCAACATCTGGTACAATAACTATTATGAAGAATCATCCTTACATGAATTTGAAGTGAAAGCCAAGGATGGAGGTAATTATGTGATTGGTCAAAAGTTTGGTCATTGTAATGGATCTTAATGTCAATACACCTTAAGTAACAATAACCTTTTTCATCATTATTATATCTGAGAATTCACCAAAGGAGCAGTTATTGCCCTCCTTAATGTACAAGATGATGACTCTGGAATCAATAAGAAGGTCACATGCTCAGTTCCCAATAACTTAACGTTCCAATTTTTTTTAAAAAAAAATCTCTCAATAATTTCTATGGGTTGGTGACAATGATCTTGATAGGAAACTTAGATTATAAAATAAGCATTACAGCTACTGATCATGAAAATGCACCACTCACTACAGTCACTGAAATCTTTGTCCAGATTCTAGATACAAATGACAATCCTCCACAGTTTCTGGAGTCAAAATATACCTCCTACCTTCTAGAAAATAATCCAAAAGATGCCTCAGCCTTTTCCCTTAAAGCAAGTGATCCAGACTGGGAAGAAAATGCCAGAATAATTTACTCCATCATTGATAGCCCAATGCGGGACTCACCCCTCTCCTCCTACCTCTCTGTTAATTCTGAGACAAGAACCATCTATGCCCTAAACTCCTTGGACTGATGAGATTGAAGAGATTCAGTTCCATGTCAAGGCTCAGGATGGTGGGTCCCCATCGCTCAACTCTAATGTCTCAGTGACTCTCTTCATATTGGGCCAGAATGACAATGTGCCAGAGATCCTGTACCCCTCTCCTCCTGCTGATGGCTACACTGGAATAGAGCTGGCCCCTCACTTTTCTGAGCCAGGTTACCTGGTCATTAAAGTAGTGGCAGTAGATGCAAATTCTGGTCAAAATTCCTGGCTCTCCTATCAGCTGATCAGAGCAACAGAACCAGGGCTTTTCACCCTGGGATTCCACACTGGCGAGATCAGGACTGCTTGGCTTTTTCTGGAAGAAAATGCCCTGAAGCAAATCCTGGTGGTTTTAGTGAAAGACAATGTGCACCCTGCTCCTTTTGCCTTGACCATCCTCATGGTGGTATTGGCTGACCATATTCCTAACATATTGACTGAACTAAGCAACATTTTGTTTTCTGGAGATTCACAGTCAGATCTCACATTTTCCTCAGTAATTGCAGTGGATTTAGACTCCTGTTTGTTCTTTACCTTTCTCTTCATCTTCTTCAGTTACACTTTTTAAGTGAAAACTTTCTCAGCTAGGTGATAATGGAAGTACTCCCTGTGGTATTCCTATTACACAAGTTTCTGGGGATTGATGAAGTCTAAGCATTTTTTCAGTCTTATTGTCATGACATTTCACTGACTTCAGAATCTCAGAAAAATCAGCTCTTTTCCAATTGGAATCTGCACAAATGTACTTCAACTGCAGCAGGCTTCCATTGAGCCTAATTCTTTGTTAATACAAGGTGATTCTATTCTTACTAAAGAGGAGACCACAAGCTATCAGGTGAGCATGTGTATTTCAATATTCCTATTTTATTCAATTTCTTTCTTCTATTTAAAGTACAGAAAATATTTACTGCCTCAAAAAGTATAAACTTCAGAATATAACTGACCACAACCTTGGCAGAAAGAGAAAATAAGCCTTGAGGATATAAAAGGAAAGGAATAAAATACAATAAATTATACATACTACTTTTTAAAAAATGTTTTAAAAAAATCCTACAGAAGTCATTACATTTTATGTGTGGATGCTGTAAACAGATTCCAAGTATTATACCAATTTTACTCATAGGATATGATTTACTATAATTAAATTTCACACTTAAAATTTCACACTTCTAAAGTAAATATTTTTTTACTCTGTCCAATCAAGCAATTTATGAAAAGGGATACAATTCTATGTTGATTAATTGAATTTCAACAAAAAAATGAATATATAAGATTTCTAAATGAATTACATTTTACGGTAGAAGACTTCCAAGGTCCCTTTCAACCTTATTATTCTATGTTCTATGCTTAATAGTCTAAAATGCTTTTATATTGCCAAGAAGCTTTTGGAATGTCTTTTTCTCTTTATGCTAAAATTTAGGCAGCAGCCTGATGTGGAGTAAGATGATTGAGATGGTATTCATCGAGGTGAGGTGGGGGGGGTGTAGTTTCTTTTTATACTTCTCTGAAGCTCCACCTTTGATATATAGTTTGGGAGTACAGAACACTATACTTACTTTTGTTTGAGGGTTTGGTAGTGTTTATCACTAAGGAAAATAGGACTAAGTTGATATTCTAACAGGACTCAGAATATCAGCAAAAATAAAGTGAGGAAAGCTAAGGCTCACAGCGAACAAAGGTTTGCAACAAAAGTAAAATATAACCAAAAAAATCTTCTTCCAACATGTTAAAAAAAAAGTCAAGGAAACAATTGGTCCATTGCTGGGAGAAAGTGGCAAGAAGGTGACAAGCAACATGGAGAAAGCAGAACTACTTAAGTAGTTTTTTGCATCTGTCTTTACACAAAGGGAAAAAACAGTCCAACCTATCAAAAAAGCACCACAAAAAACAGATTAGGAACACAAGTGAAATAGGAAAGAAAATGGTAAGTGAACGCCTGTCTATCCTAGATGAGTTCAGATCACCAGGACCAGATGGATTACACCTCAAGATTCTGAAGGAACTGGCAGACAAGATCTCAGAACCACTAAACTATATATTTCAAATATCCTGGAGCACCAGGGAACTGCCAAAGGACTGGAAAAGAGCTGACATAGTTCCCAAAAAGGGGGAAAATAGATCCAGGAAACTACAGACCTATCGGCCTGACCTCAATACCAGGGAAGATTCTGGAAAAGATAACCAAGCAATGGATCAGTGAACACCTAGAAGCAAACAAAGTAATAACCAAAAGCCAACATGGGTTTCTTAAAAACAGATCATGCCAGACTAATCTTATTGCATTCTTTGACAAAGTGATAAAATTAGTGGACCAGAGGAATGCTGTTGATATAATTTACTTGGACTTCAGTAAGGCATTTGATAAAGTAGACTATAACCTAATACTAGATAAAGTAGAAAAATGTGGGTTAGACAGCATCACCACCAGATGGATTCTTAACTGGCTGACCAACCGTACTCAATGTGTAGTCGTCAATGGAACTGCATCTACATGGAGGAAAGTATGCAGTGGGATACCCCAAGGCTCTGTTTTAGGCCCAGTACTCTTCAATATCTTCATCAATGATTTGGACAAGGGGATAGATGGGGAACTCATCAATTTTGCAGACCACACCAAGCTAGCAGGAATAACCAACACATCAGAAGATAGGCTTAAGATACAGAAGGATCGTGACAGACTTGAACATTGGGTGCTATCTAACAAAATGAAATTCAATGGTGAAAAAACTAAGTTTCTACATTTAGGCAAGAAAAACAAAATGCACAGGTACAGTATATGTGATACCTTGCTCAACAGTAGTAACTGAGAGAGAGATCTAGCAGTCCTAGTGGACAATCATTTACAGTAAATATGAGCCAACAGTGTGGTACAGCTGCCAAAAAAACCAATACAGTTCTAGGCTGCATAAACAGAGGGATAAAATCAAGATCACATGAAATGTTAATACCACTTTATAATGCCTTGGTAAGGCCACACTTAGAATACTGCATCCAGTTTTGGTTGTCATGATGTAAAGAAGATGTTGAGACTCTAGAAAGAATGCAGAGAAGAGCAACAAAGATGATTAGGGGCAGAGGTGGTTCTGACCAGTTCTGGAGA
>AZIM01007680.1:6474-18841 GCA_000516915.1 Ophiophagus hannah | reverse complement strand
TAGATGGATCTATCTTCTTGGGTGTTAGCTATTCCTGCCAGCTTAGTATCATCTGCAAATTTGCTAAGTTCCCTTTCTATTCTCTCATCTCAGTCATTAATGAAGATATTGAGATATTCAATATCTTCATTAACAAGTTAGGTGAGGGTGTACTGGGCCTAAAACAGAACCTTGTGGCACCCCACTGGTTACTTCCCTCCATGTAGACTTAGACCCATTAAGGACTACTCATTGAGTATGGTTTGTGAGCCAGCTGCGAGTCCATCTAGTGGTGGTGCTATCTATTCTACTTTTTGCTAGCTTACCAAGAAGTAGGTTGTGGTCTATTTTGTTGAATGCTTTGCTGAAATCTAAATATATTATGTCCACAGAATTTCGCTGGTCTACTAATTTAGTCACTATNTGGTTTGGCATGATCTGTTTTTAACAAACCCGTGCTGACTGCTAGTTATTACTTTACTTGTTTCTACATGTTGGCAAATCTGTTTTTTCATGATCTTTTCCAGTATCTTCCTGGGTATTGATGCTGGGCTGATTGGTCTATTAGTTTCCTGGATCTTTTTTCCCCCCTTTTTTGAAGATGAGAAGCACATCAGCTCTTTTCCAGTCCTCTGGTAGTTAGCTGGTGCTCCAGGATTTTTAAAAGATATGGTGCAGTGGTTCTGAAATGACCTCGTAGTTCAAGTTCACCCTGTTTGTTCCCCAGACTTTGTGCATTTATATATAGGCACTTGAGATCTTTATGTCTGATGCTGTGTTTACTGTCTACATAACCTGTGTTGTACCTGACTGCCCCTACTTTTTGCCACTTGTTTGATTAATGCATATGGAATGGCACTCACTATTAAATGCTTGGTTTTGCTTGATAGCAAGGTTGATAATCTTACCTGCACAAACATCTATGTTACATGCACTGGTATCCTTATTAATTTTAGATTGCTGGGGACAGAAATTTTCTGTATCCATTAATTCTCTGTTCTCACTGTTCAGTTTAAATGTTTATCCAGAAAATCTGTGAATTTAATGCCAAGTAACCCAGTCCCTTTCTTTGATGGATGCAAACCATCTCTTTTGTACAGTTTTTCATTGGACCAGCTGCAGACATCATGACTAATAAAACCAAAGCCTTCCCTTTTACACCACTCCTTTAGCCACACATTAAACTCCGCTATATGTTGGCCTTTCCCTTTTTGTTCCTTGTATACTGGTAGAACCTCTGAAAAGATAAGCCTACAGCCCATACTACTAAGTTCATACCCCAAGCTCTGGAAGTCTTTCTGTACAGAAAGTACATCTTTTTGGGACAGATCATTGTATATAGAAGCTTACTTCACTTGTACATTTACAGGCCTACAGAATCTCTCAGGTGGTTATGACTTCTACTTGGATTATTTTTTTTAAAAAAACTATGTACTAAGGGTTGTGCTGATTAGTTACACTTCTTATGTTTATTACTGATCTCATATTCTTCCTTCTCCACATACTTACGGTTTATTTCAAAACAGCATTTTATGTCACAGTAATATTTTTTTAATGCTGAAGGAAAAATACCTTGGAAGAGTCACATGTGATGTTGAGATTCCAGTATGTGCATTCTTGATCACATTGTGGACACATAATAATCTTACCTCCTATGTTTGGATCACATACTTCTTGACTGAAAGAATGAATAAATCCATCTTACACATTATGAAACTCAATGGATGGGCTATTAAATCCATAGTTTTCATTGATCACTACTGTCCTGATCATCTTCCACTTAATAAGTACTGTGGTCCTACCATTGTAGCTACACTGCCCCTTTTTCGATATGCAAAACACAAGCAAAATATGTGATAAGTGAGTAGCATTGATGATGAGGTCTTTCCCCACCCATAATTCTCTTTTTGTGAATCATATGTTCAAGAAGTCTCTTCCAATTCAGTTCAATGATGGTTTACCTTGAACTGTGCACTAGAAAAACATAGATAGCTCTTACAGAGCTGTCCTAGGACCTCTTGCCAAAAATAATTCCATTTATTTTGATGTTCCTGATATACCTTTATTCTGTTTTGTTATCTTCCTGATATTATTTAATTTTATTTATTTTTAATCACATGGTTTATTCATTCACAGCAGAATGCTTTATAATTTTAATTAGGAGTTATTTCTGTATATTCTTCTGGCAAACACAAGATAAAATGCTTAATATCTCAAAATAATATTGATAAATATAATGACACAAAATATTTTGAGGAATAGAGAAGTTTAGTATATTTGTCATAGATGGTATTCCCCCGAATGTATATTATCATTCAGTAAAGATTCCGCATTCTCAGCATATTTTAGTAGTTTTTCACTGAATAGTTAATAGTAAAAAGATACCATATACCTTTAAATTTTTAAAAGAACACATAAAACTGAAATAATAAATTGACTTAGATTAAGCTAGCATAAATATTGAGTGATACAGTCTTATGCATGCCTACTCAGGCATAACCAATAAAAATCTGGTTGTCCAGGTTCCGGTTTGATGTCACAGCAAGATCGGACACAAGGAGTAGGGCTCCATGAACTCGTGCTGAATCCTCCTCATTGGAGGGCCCCCCAAGGGGCTAAAGTCACCCTGTAGGGGTGATGAAGAAAGGAGGGGGCACCCTGCAGGTTGTGGAGAGTGGCAGCTCTCTAGCTAGACCCAGGGATTCCCTCCCATCCAATGACAAAGAGGAGAGGCAGCCATTATGGCTGCCATGAAGCTGGGGCAGCTGAAGAAACAAAGAATGTGCTGAAGTGGTGTAGATGAACAGTGACTGGAAATAGGTGAGGTGATTCTTTTTTTACCTAGAACCTAACCCCCCAAAAAATAAACCCTGGGAAAGAGACTCTTTGAAATGCTTGTCAAAGTGGCGAATAATTACAGAGAGAAACCTGAAAGAAAAGGAAATAAAGGAAGAATGCAAAATCTTTAAATATAGAGAATTGGATTTTTAAACTTTATTGGCAATATTTTGGTGAGGCATTTTAAAATGCTGGAATCATTTGTCTGTATATTGACTATTTGCAAAAATCTGAAATAAATATTTGTCAGATTTTGTGCAACATTGAAATTTAAGCTGAAGGCACCATCTACTGGTGAATGGAATATATATCAAATTCCTACAACCTTAGGAAAGTACTGATAAGATAAAGGGGAAATAAATAACACCTGGTAGCTGTGCTATCTACTGTTCTGTATTTGCTTACTTCATGGCTATTGGAGGTTTAACTGTGAGATTATGGAAGACATCTAAAGAAAGTGACTTTTAAATGCCAGGATCTATGACTGAACTTACAGAGTGAATTTAAGGAGACATTTGGAAATCTTCCTGGATTACCTAAATGGAACTACTTGACTAACTGTGGGACACAAAGAACTATAACTATTGCATTTCCCTGAGGAGCAACACCGGGATTGAGCAAACAGTTTCTAAGCTGGCTTTCTGAGGTCATAGACAATTGAGACTTTGGGGCAGTGACAGACTACTGACAGGCTATTGAGCAATATTTGGACCTACCAAAATAAGACAAGATGTTGCATCAGGGGGAGATGAGTGGATTTCAAAAAGAAATGGTGTTAATGCTAAAAAGTACCTATGATATGTTGATAAAGAACCACAGGGAGATAAAAGACTTAATGCATGACATTATGGGGAAATCAGAAAATGTTCAACAAGGGATAATGAATAAAGATCATAAAACACAGGAAATAGAGAAGATAATAGAAAGACCAGAGAAAAAGATAGAACAGATAAATCAACACATAAAACAAGAAGAGAAGAAAGAGAAGACAATAAAGACTTATGAAGCAAATCAGGGACAATATATATTAAGAGATCAAAAAATGGAATTGGATAAAAAGGAAGATATTTTTGAAGAGAAGATGGGAGCTTAGGCAGATCCTCCATAGGTATGGCAGCAAAAGATAGTAGAGATAGAAGAAATATTTGAGTTAAATAGGAAATATGTAGACAAAGACCCAAGGGAGGAGTTTGGGTGGCAAGTCAAAAAATGAATAAGAATTGAAATACTAAAGTGGACAAGAGATGATAGTTAGAATAATATAAGATTGTTTAATATAAGGTTGGCTTTATTGAGAGCTAGAATAGAGGTAGAAACAAGATCAAGGGGGAATATTATTATACTTATTTTTATATAATATATTAAAAGTAATACAGTAACTAGTTGTAAAGATTAGATGTTGAAAGATGGTATCATTATGTACATTTAAACAATATTGTGATTGTTATTGAAATGGCGCACAAAACACTGAACAACTAAACAATAAAGGAACACACTCTAATACAAATACATATAATAACACCATAATTACATAAGTATGATTAATGTAACAGATATTATTAATATTATTATTTGTATTTAAATTAATGATACCCAGATGCCTCACTGTTCATATAATGATATTGATGTATATTCAAAAATAAAAAATATTACCAAAAAAACCACAACCAAATCTGGATGTCCAGATCATCTAGCTAAAAATGATTAGAATAGGATTAAAAAATCTGTGTTTATGAGGGAGGGGATAGTTTTGTTGAAAGTTCATAGTGATGTCCCTGATATGTTGGCCAAAATTCTACAAGTCTCTTCCCTGTCTCTGCTGAGATTACCTCTACAAATGGGGAATTCCAGTGGCAAAGAAAGGGCAGTATCTCTCTTCTCCTGAAATCCCTATTTTCCTCATTAAGCCCTAATTTAAAATACCCTGTAGATACTTTACACAATTTCATTCCTATGGAAATCAATTCCAAGATCCACCAAAGAAGAAAAGAGAACATGCTTCTGCTGCATCCTTACTGTTTTGACCATGGAATTCAGTATGTATTTATTATTCTCTGAGATGTATGTGTAGAATTTGCAGCCTATGTGAACTAACAAGAATAAATTATTATACGAGAATGGTCAGGTCTAATTAGGAGCTAAGATCTTTATGCATGACTATAAATAACACAAGAAACATGAATCATAAGGTTACCTCCAAGTGCAGTTATCCTTTGTGAAATATCCATATAAAAAACATCCAACACCAACTATTGCTGCCAGAAGTAACATCCGGGTGTAGAATCCCAGCCAGGCAAAATAGATCCCAATTTTCTCACCGTAATATTTCCTATGGACACAACAACATCCCTTGAATATATAGAAGTGTATTTCCTTTATTAATAAAACCAGTTTCTTATATATTTAAGAAGAAAGCATTATAATGCACTCCTGTGCTACACTGATTTCTGTATTTAAGAATGATTTCAGGATCACTCAAAAGTAATTAAGGTTATTTTTTAAAAATAGCAAGGCCTTAATTATTCTAAGTTACAATAACTAAATATGATATTAAAAATATTAAAAGACAATCTCTGTATGGACAAATTGAAAGAAATGATAATTTCCAGAAGGCTATAGAGAGATTTAATGAATGGTGCTGTTGAAAACTAAAGTTTATATTTCCTTTCCTTTCCCTTACCTTGTGCCTTAACTTCTTTTGCTTACTGCTTATTTTTCTTTTTCTATGCTGTGCATAACATATAGTTCCCCCTAATGGGAATAGCATAATGGGTTGTATGCATGTATGCATTCTCATTACACAGATGTTAAAATAATGGAAGCTTGCTCAAAAGGAATAGTATCCTAGATGACCAACTGTTTTCTATCTTGCAATTCTTCTGAATCTAATTAAACTATTTCAAAATTGATCGTGTGACTATTGTCTTATTCACAGTGAGAGACAAACATGCCTTTCTTCCTCCATGCCAGGGGTCCCCAACCTCAGGATGAGGCCCACCTCTGGACCTTGAGCCATTCAGAGCCGGGCCATGGAAGTGGCAGGTGAACGCATGAATGTGCATGCGCATCCCCACTTGCATAAACAGAGCTATGTGCATGTGCTTTCCTGCTGCTCATATGGAACCATCCCCTTTCTCCTCCCCATCACTGGTCCGCAAAACCAAAAAGGTTGGAGAACTCTGCTCTATGCCATGGGAGAAAGAAAAAAAATCCTGATATGGAATCTAAGAGGAAAGAAAGACAAATCAGTCTTTACTACTACATTTTGTTCAATGTTGAATTCATGAGCAACATCATCATCAGATGTTTTTCTTTGTTGTCTGCTCACTTCCAACAAACTTTCAGGCTGTTTTACAAATATTTGGGATCTTTTTGAGTAAGTATTTGGCTATAGCAATAGCACTTAGGTTTATATACTACTTCAGTGATTTACAGCATTCTTTGAGTGGTTTATAATGTCAGCATATTTCCTCTAACAGTTTGGGTCCTCATTTTATTGACCTTGGGAAGATGGAAGGCTGAGTCAATCTTGAGCCAGTCAGGATCAAATTCCTGGCTGTGGGTAGCATTATCCTACAATACTGCCTTCTAACCACTGTGCCATTGTGTTCTAGGCTCTACTTTAACTTACAGTATCTCACAGAAGTTAGTTCACCCTCTCACATTTTGTAAATATTTAAGTATATCTTTTCATGTGACAACACTGAAGAAATGACGCTTGGCTACAATGTAAAGTAGTGAGTATACAGCTTGTATAACAGTATACATGTGCTGTCCCCTCAAAATAACACAACATGCAGCCATTAATGTCATAGGCAGTCCTTGCTTAAAAACTATCCTGTTTAGTGAACATTTGATGTTACAAATGCTAAAAATATAACTTTAGGACTGCTTCTTGTATTTAGAACTTATACAGCATCCTATAGTCATGCTATTTGCATGTTTCACAAACAGAGTAAATGGAGAATTTGGCAATACAATCACAAATTGTGATCAAATGATGTCTCTCTTAACCATAGGTCACTTAAGTGAGGGAATTTTGTGATCAAATAGTAGGGGAGGAATAAGAGAGCAGCAACAAGGAAGAACTGGAATTCAGGACCCAGGAAGATCAGCCACAAGAGATAAGAGAGGTAGAGAAAGAAGGAGGAAGTAAGAAAGGACAGGAACAAAAGGGAGCAGAGGGAAGAGAATGAAGGACACGACCACAAAGGGATACTAGAATAAATAGAAGACAGAAGCCAAACTACCGATAAGTCAATGGATAAAGAAATTCAGCTAATATTAATAAATATTAATGGGCTAAACTCCCCAGCTAAAAGAAAACAAACACTTAAAAGATTGGTTAAAGAAAAAACAGACATTATCTGCTTACAGGAGGTGCACATAAAAGACCAGCATAGGGATTGTTTAAAAAACCCCAGATTAGGGCAGCTATATACTGCTCTAGCAAAACATAAACAAAGAAGGATAGCAGTTTATATAAATGCAAGGTTAGAAGCGAAGCTAAAATACGCAGATGAAAATGGAAGGATCCTGTTAATTGAACTACAGATTGGACAAAAATTAATGATATTGGTAATAATCTATGCCCCAAATGAGAACCAAAAAGAATTGTATAAAACAGTACATGAAAAAAATGTAGAATCAGAATATGAAAATATATGCGTTGTAGGTGATTCTAATGCAGTGGTAGATCTGAAGAAAGACTATGTAGGCAATTTGGCAAAAAAGAAAAGGAAAATATTACCAACCACATTTTTTGAAATAACACGAGAATTGAATTTGGTTGATCAATGGAGGAGGATAAATCCTAAAGGATGGGAATATACTTTTTATTCAAACCCACATAAATTGTGGTCCTGTCTGGATATGGTCTGGATGAATGGAGAATTAGGAAATGAGGTGGACAAGATAGAAATTATGATGAACACATGGGCTGATCACAATCCATTAACAATTTGGAAAGGATATGAAAAAAAATGAGATGATGGACATTAAATCCCCAAATTCTAAAAGAAAAAGAATATACTTTAAGGATAAAAAAGGAAATGTTCTTTAAGGAAAATCAAAATCAACACACCTCACTTCAGATAGTATGGGACACAGCAAAAGCGTATTTCAGGGGTATTACCATAGCGTATACAGCAAAAAGAAACAGGGAAAGGAGGCAACAGCAGGAAAAATTAACGACAGAGATTAGAGAAATAGAATAAAAGTTACAAAGAGAACCTCAAAATGAAAGAGTGAAAAATGATATTTCCCTCATTCCAAAAGAGAGTACAGATCACAAATATATCAAAAATTATAGACCAATCTTGCTGCTGAATGCTGACTATAAAATCTTTACCACAATAATGGCAGAAAGATTGAAGATAGTGCTAAATGAAATAATACATTCAGACCAGAATGGTTTTTTGCCAGTGAGGCAAATTAGAAACAATACAAGAATGGTCTTAGACATTTTAGAATATTATGAGGCACATCCTGGGAAACAGGTGGCGCTAATCTTCCTGGATGCCCAGAAGGCATTTGACAACATCATTTCTACTTTTTATATTAATGATAGAAGTGCTTCTAACCCAAATAAGGCAAAATGAGGAAATAAAAGGACTAAACATTAAAATCAGGAATACAAAACGCAAGCATTTGCGGATGATTTAGTATTCTTCATTGAGGAACCTATGGAGACAGGGATAAATTTGATAAGGGAAATCAAAAGATATGGACTAGTGGCAGGACTAAATAAAGAAAAAACAAAAATGTTAGTAAAGGATTTAACAGAAAAACAAAAGAAAGGATTAGAAAGAGAACTGGGATTACAAGTGGAAAAAAAGATTAAATGTTTGGGGACTTGGCTTACAGGATGATGTTCAACCATGAAGGAAGATAATTATAAGAAATTGATGTTACAAATCAAATAAGATTTAGAGAGTTGGAAAAAGTTGCAAATATCGTTGATGGGCAGAATTGCCACAATAAAAATGAATATACTACTAAAATTGTTATATTTATTTCAGACAATCCCCATAAAATTAGATCAATTTTTTTTTGAAGAATTGAATAGAATGGTGCTCAAATTCATATGGATGGGAAAGAAAGCACGAATCAATGCAAAAATGTTACAAGATAGTAGAAGTAGAGGTGGCATAGGACTTCCAAAATGGGAGCTATATTACCAGGCGGCAGTCTTACTCTGGATCAAAGAATGGATACACTTAGATAATAAGAGAGTATTAACAGTTGAAGGGCATGACCTTCACACAGGATGGCATGCCTTCTTGTGGGATAAACGAGTAAGGATACATTCATATTTTTATCATCATCAAGTTAGGGACTCATTAATAACAACATGGGAAAAGTTAAGGAGGAAATACTACATGAAACTACTGGACTGGGTGTCACCGATGGAAGCAGTGATTTACCCGAATACAATGGAGAAGAAAAAGAGGATTAGATATAAGGAATTATTAGATAATCAGGGAAATTTAAAAACAAACGAAGAACTAAAAGAACAGGGTATAATCATAGATTGGTGGCCGTATTTGCAGAAAAGAACAAGGCATAAAAAAGATATAGAGAAATTTGGAATAGAAAGGGAATCCCAACAACTAGATCAAATTTTGACTGGTAAAGAAGAAAAATTTATAACTAGAACATATAACTATTTGCTCAAAGTAGAAATGGAAGAAGTAGTAGTTAAGGGTCCAATGATTGCATGGGCACAAAATATAGGGCATAGTATACAGTTAGAAGATTGGGAGAGAATTTGGATCAGGAACTCCAAATTAACGTTGTCAACGGTGTACAAAGAAAACCTAGTTAAGATGTTTTATAGATGGCATTTGACACCAGCGAGATTGGCCAAAAATACAGTATATCCAAACATGAAACCAGAATGTTGGAAATGTAAGCTTTCAGATGGAACATACTATCCAATGCCCCAAAGCTAAAAAATACAGTACTGGGAAAAATTGAGGAAATGGATACAAGAAATTACAGGATATGGCATTGAATTTAAACCAGAAACATTTTTATTGGGGATGATTGAAGGAAATTTAAAGAAACATATCCAATACGTCGTACAACACATAATAACAGTGGCAAGGATTGTTTATGCCCAGAGCTGGAAAGCAGAAGATGTACTTTCTGAGAATATGGTAATAAATAAAATACTTGATTGCGCCGAAATGGATAGGCTTACGAGGAAATTGAAAGGTAAAGAGGAGTTGGAGTTTTATGAGGTATGGGAAATTTTGTATTTATGGTTAGAGAAGAGAAATAAGGTTTAATATGGAAAAAAATGTAAATATATGTAAATGCTTGACACAGTACTGTTAAAATGTAAATAGATATGCACTTTGAAAATAAATAAAATAATAATAATAATAAAAAGAACCTAAGGAGAAGTGAGGTCATAAGTCCTTCACAGATGTGCTATCTTACTTAACAATCATCTCTTAGCAATGGGGTTGCTGGGCCTCTTGTAGTCATTAAGCAAGGACTACTTATATATGGATTATCACCACTGAACTTTTAAAAATATTATTTTAAGAATAGTGCATTATTAAAAGTAATAATACAAATATAAAGTAATGCAAAATATACTTAAACACTAGAGGCCTGGATGGTTCATACTCTGATGATATTCAGGAAACCATTAAAAAGCTGGTAGTTGTCCCAGGCTTTGGGGCTAAGTAGAGCTTGAGCTGGGTTTTTGGTTTATGTTTTAGTTGCAAGTTGGCCACACTCACTGGCAGTTCAATGGCCTACATACTGAATAAATTGTGTAAGGAAACACATCTTTGCTTTTTCTCACATTTGTCTAATGCAATATTATAAATGCTTATTTTCTGTTAAATGATTATTATTCATAGAAAAATAAAATACTCATAAGAAATGGTATAACATTCCTTAATACTTACCTGACAAGGTCTAAGGGTTGCAGTTTGAAAATATTTCGAGGATAGGCCCATTCTCTGTATAGCAATTGCCGTTCATTTGGGCAATTAGGATCCTGTGATTGGTAATTGAATCTTGACTATAAACAAAATATTTTCTCATTAATTGATGATCCAAGGCCACAAATTTGTGTTTATTTTAATCAGCTCACATTTAGCCCTACATTCAAGCATGAATAATTATTCTGAAAGTCTGAAATTGCTACCACCTATATGCCAGATCAATATATATTTTATCATTATTATGAAGGAAACTAGAATCTCCTGTATTATTTTTTAAATGCTGCTCAAGAGGCAATGGTGGTCATAATTGCTTTATTTTGTTTCAGTAGCAGATTGAGCTAAGACCTGTCCACACAAATCAGTTTAAGGATCAGAAGCGGCACTTTGGAGTGGAGAAATTTTCTCTGGTAGTTGTTTGTGTCTCTTTGAATGAAGAAATGTTTTATTTTTTTAATGTGCAATCTTTTTCAAGCTAAGGATTACTCCTGAGTGGAATGGCAGCATCTGCATTGGAAACATTTCTGGAATCAGGATAAATAAGTGCACTGAACTAGTGAACTCAATTTAATTACATTTTAAAGCTTGACATTTGATACAGGAGAGCAAGTGTTCTGATTTCAAGACAATTTGGGTATTAAAAATCAAGATGTGTTCATGGATTACTCCTCTTAAAAATCTGTCATCATGACTATATGAATTAATCTTAGACTAGCTATAGGTATTAATAATAAGATATTCTTCCAGCAGCTGAAGAAAATGTTTATGGCATTCCCAACAGGGTCTTAGAGTCACCTATTGGAAATGCAGTTAAACTAGCTATGTAAAATTGTTGTCAAAATCCAGTCCCCAATGAATCATTTATGTCCTAAACAACTCTGGAGTATTTTTATGATTAACTCAGTCATTGTTCATCTCATTGTAATTTCTTTTTCATGTATTTTCTCCTGGGAACAAATTTTGGTACATTCTACTTTGTCCAGTGTTAATAAGGACCAAATTTTATTTGCCTGTTGTGTTTTATTATAGTTTTAAAAACTATCAGGATTGCCAACAATTATACCACTGCTTCTGTGACATCTATAGGCAATGCTTCTGTGAATCTATAGGCAATTGTTATCTGCCATATGAAAGGACAAAATACAGCTCTACAAAACTAGCACTAATGAAGTTGCCTAGTTTGAGTAATGAAATATCTGCAACAAAACAACCAAGCTCAGAGAACACCAAAGACCCTCATTTCAATCCTGAGCTACAAATATTCTTCTTTATTGGGACAGATTACAGAATTAAATGATCAATGCATAAAACTGAAAAACAGATTAAAAATATAGTTCAAGAGTTCAATTTCCAAACCACATAAATTTTATAAAATGTAGAAAATAGAATCTAAATGCCTGTTTGAAAATAGTTGTATTAATATATTATTTCAGAAGATGAAAAGTATTGTTTTTTCTGAAGTATATTCAAAAGTTTCCTGATTAATTTTCAATTGATGCAATCACTTTTCTCTTCTATACATGCTTCCACATTATTGATTTATATCAATAATACAAATAAAACAAATCTGGTCACGTTGCCAACTTCAA
>AZIM01007679.1:4805-15831 GCA_000516915.1 Ophiophagus hannah | reverse complement strand
GGGGATGGGTGGTAAGGAGTGATGAGAAGTAATAGTAGATAAACACATGGAGGGATACAGAATCCAATCTGGGCCAGTCACCTGTGGACCAGAGGTTTACTCTTCTGAGCTTTCAGACTCATGCTGAAGCCGAACTTCAGGGAACTTCTCTCTAGCAGAGTGTGTGCTTTGGGCTATTCTGTGTGTGGCATAACTGCAACATTATCCTGGGACATGTATATTGGCCTTCACATGGAGGGATGAATGATGCATAAAATGGAATTTATTTATTTGTCTAATTTATATAGCTGTCCAGGTGACTCAGAGCAGTGTACAACAAACCTAACAGTCAATGAATGCCATTATTTATTAAGTACCAACCATGATCATTATTAAAATTAATTGCCTGATGATGCTAGCATTATCTAAGAGATTTATTCATTTTTCAGAAATAGGACATCCTGGTCACCGGTTAAATGGTTTGAATTGATCCCCATGTATCCAAGATTGTATTGGGGGCGGGGATTCCCCAATGTGACAGAAAATTGGATGTGCCATCCACACCCATCTGCTTACAGCCTAAACTCAGAAAACTTCTTTTCAGTGTTTCACTTATGGTGAAAGTAGAGTCAGTTATTGGAACACCCCCAAAGGTGCTTTTTCAAAGAGCAACTGGACTTTGTTTTTCCTTGAAGACATTTAGCTTGTAATCCAAGAAGCTTTTTCAGTTTTGAAGGCAATTTTGAAGAAGCTTCTTGGATTAGGCATGGCTCACTTAATGACTGCCTCGCTTAAGTGATCCCAATTGTGATGGTACGTCAAGGAGTACCAGTATTATCACTGAGCTACAAGTAATGGTTAAACACAGGTAGTCCTCCACTTACCACCACAATTGAGCCCAAATATTTCTGTTGCTAAGCAAGACAGTTGTAAATGAGTTTTGCCCCATTTCATGACCTTTCTTGCTACAGTTGTTAAGTAAAACATTGCAGTTATTAAGTTAGTAACATGGTTATTAAGTGATCGCAAAAGATGATCACATGACCCTGGGACACAGCAACAGTCATAAATAAATGCCAGTTGCCAAGCATCCAAATTTTGATCATGTGATCATGGGGATGCTACAATGGTTGTCAGTGTGAAAAACAGTCATTAGTTACTTATTTCAGTACCATTGTAAGTTTGAACAATCACTAAAGGAAATGTTGCAAGTAGAGGATTACCTATATAGGGTGAGACTGATACAAAATTCCTAGTTCAAACACACTGCTCTCTTTTACTGTGACTCCCTCCAAGAGGCTTCATACCTTCTGTTTCTCATGCTGAGTCATTAGTGGCATTAAGATGTTTACATGCTCTGCATTTGAATTCTGAGAATGTCTTGCCACAATGGGAATCCTGACAATGAAAGCTTTTATCTAAAAATAAAAACAATTTTCTGGATGCAGCCTATTGGAGCTCCATGTTCCATTGGTGGACAATTTATTATTATTATTTTTATTTTATTCACATTTATATGCCGCCCTTCTCCAGAGACTCAGGGCGGCTTACAGTCTGTTGGAGCACCATCCAATGTGCTCNGACTCAGGGCGGCTTACAATCTGTTGGAGCACCATCCAATGTGCTCGGCAATAGCCTTCATTCTATTGCATATGCCTGCTTATTACTAGGGCTTTTTTTGCCCCGCCCCACAAGCGGGGCAAAATAAGTGATAAAGAGATGTACATGACTTGTGTTTGTTCAGCACTCAGCAAGGAAAACAGAAAACCCCACTGTATGAAGATGTTCTTCATTAGCATCATAATGCGTGGAACAGAGCACTATCTGTGAGTCTGGAGAAGGGACAAAGCACTCTTTGTCCCCCCCCCCAAATATATCAAAGGTTCTCCACCCTTGATCTGTGCAAACGGACTGTTGGCATTTTACTATTGGGAACAGGGAATTAGCATCATGAGTATTTTTTAATCTGTGTTAGAAAACATACTTCCAGGGGTGGGCTGCTGGGGGTTTGCATGGGTTAAGGGGGAGCCCCTAGCTAAGATTGTGTGCAGTGCGGAGAACCCCCAAATCTTACTCCTGGCTGGCTCTGCTCACCCTGCCCCTCCCAGGAGTCCCCACGCGGCCGTTTTGAATACAGGTAAGTGCAGGGCATGTGTGGAGGCTCGGGGAGGGCAAAAAAGGGGCCTCCCAGAAGTTTGGGAATGCCGGAAATGGGCCTGTTTCCTGCTTCCAGAAACTCTCCGGTGCCCAGGGAGGCCATTTTCGCCCTCCCGGAGGCTCAAGGAAAGCCTCTGGAACCCAGGGAGGGCAAAAACACTCCCCCCTCCATGGTGCAGGAGGCCGACTGGGCCACGCCCACCATGGCCACGCCCACCCAGCAACCAGGCAGAGAACTCTTTGCTAAAATTTTTGAAATCCACCCCTGCATACTTCCCTCAACAGACAAAGTGGTAGAAGGAGAAGGAGAAAAGGAGGAGGAGGAAGAGAAGGAGAAGGAGAAGAAATACTTTTTATTGAATTTTAATGACAAGATCATTGCTGGATCAGACAATATGGAACAATGATGACTGTCAGCCTGAGTTTATCATTTCCAAGAATAATGTCCAAACAAGAATAGTGCTATGTATGTGCATCTTTCAGAAAGTAGCATTATTGGTAAGTTACATCCCAGAGCCTATAAAACTCATCTGATAGTGGAGAGATACATTTCCCCTTTCAATAAAAGGGTCTTGGGTTTTTTAAGATTTATGAATAAATGAATAGACATTTCTGAAACCACATCTCTTTGTCTCTTCAGTCATGAAATCTGTAATTTGCTGAAATTAGATATAACTGTGTAGGGCAAAAGTTAACAATACAACATCCAAGACAGCCACTGATGGGGTCTTTAGCCTCTCTTAGATTAAATAAAAAACTAATGTTAAAAGTCATGGTTGAAAACTCATGAGATGAGACTGAAATTGTGTGAAATTTGAATGATCTAGCCCAGGTCTCTATTGATCTCTCAACAAAGAGATAATTGCAACTCATATAATTCTGTGAGTTGAGATTTACACATCTTAAATTTGCCAAGTTTGAAAAACTCTGATTTGAAGAGAAGGAATAAGAGAGGAGCAAGTGAAGAAAATATTCAAGTAGCTGAAACTATACTCCTGTGAAAAATGGCAAACTATTTGGAGTTTTTAAATTTTGGAGAAAAACAAGGAAGGGGAAGCATTGCATATTAAATTATAAGCGAAAATTACTATTAATAAGGTTTGCTTTCTCTTTCATTATATTAGAGGAATTGGGTCCCTTTAGAACTTTAGGGTGGGGGAAATGTGACTGTTCCCACAATATTTGGTGTCCTGCTCTCCTAAAGTCCAATGCAAGTGGACTGTTTTAAGCATTTTTGTAAAAGTTAACAGAGGGGACTAGATATTGCATTTAATGTATTTTGTTAGGGAAGGGGTTCAAATGGGTGATGTTCAGATTTATGGAGCTGAGATTTTGGCTTGATTTTTTTTTGCTTCTGTTTTTATTTGTTTTTAAATTGCTTTAAGCTCATTCTTGGGTTTACAGAAAATCCAGTAAATTAGAAAAAGATCATGCTATTGGTTTTCAACAATCTTACAACCACAACTGGGGGGTGTAGAATCTTAGATACCACAAAAATGGGCTTTGGGGTTGGTTATCAATCACAAGTCATTAGTTGTCCTATTGTGGCGTAATATCTTCAGGCTATTCTAGAGAAGTTCAGGATGGCATCTGAAAGTCGATTTATGTCCAGGACAAAATAACAAAATATTATATTGAAAAGGAGGCCCAGGGCAAATGACAGCATCACACAGGGATTTGGGATTTGGCAGTTGTTCAAATGAGATTTCACATGGCATCCAGCCAATGTTCATTCATACAGCAAATACTGTTTTTTCCTTTTGCAAATGTATTTGCAAACATTCTCTGTTATAATTTCCTCTTCATTTTCCTTTTGCAAAAATGCAGGGCCACATTCTTAAAGGACAGGGGATCGACAGAGTGACACTGACTAATTCTTCTTCCTTCAAACATGCATTTTAATACTTTTTGATTTGCCTCAAAGCCAACAGGAATATTGATAAGGTGCAGAGCCAATGTTTCAAGTATGTAAAGCACACATATTAAATGTACAAATAGATAGCGATAAAGGAATTTCTATATTAGAACTAAAGAAAAAAGAGGCAAGAAATGAAAAGAATCTGAGAATGATTCACACATGGAAATCTCTTAATCCTGTTTCTTCCCAACCAAACATGGGAAGATGAATTCATGCTGAAGACAGTTCCTACCTCATTTTCTGGCAGAAAACAGAAAGAAATAATAGTAAAATTCAGAAGAAAAGGACTGAGATCTGAAAAATGTTTCTGTTCTCCTCCCTTGTGGAAACTCATCTACTGATTCAGAGCCAAATAGGGAAAGTTGTCAGTGGTTCAGGAAAAATGAATCATGACTCACAAACTATCTTTTATGCAGAAAAATCTGAACATGGTGCTTGTTTTGAAAAACTACTTCACCAGGATAAGACGTAGAAACTATTCCAATTTATGGGATTCTCTGAACCCTTGTGAGCTGGAGGGCTGGTGCTCACAGTTCTAATTTCTAATTGGTAATAAATAAAACTTTCACAATGGTTTCTCTTTATCACATGTGTTGGCTTGGACCCCAGCAATACCTCTCTTGTTTTTGGAGGCTCTACTGAGTAGCTGGAAACAGAAGAATTCACAGGATCATGAAGTCTTTCAGTACATCTTTCAATACAACTGATCTTCCAGTACAAGTCACCCCAGACTCTCCTAGACCAATGGCTGTGCAACCTTTGCTTGGAAACCTCCAGTGATGGAGCAGGAAGAGGCAGACTAGTTCACTGCTTAATGGTGCTAACACTCAAGAAATTCCCCCTTATTCTGAGTTTGGAATCAACCATCCCTTGGTTCTTGTCCCACAGATAATAAATTCACCTCCTTTTCTCTGTGACAGCCTTTCAAGTATTGGAAGATGGCTATCACACCTCCTCTTAGCCTTCTCTTTAGTTCAAATTTCTCACCCCATGCCCTTAATCCCAAACAGGAACATGAAATCTGGTGAAATATCCTCGCCAGGCAGTAAAGATGAGGTTACTATGATTCAGGTAATCTCCCAATCTTTTACTACTTTCTTTAGAAATGGACCTTAACAGCAAAACAGAAATAAGCCTTGCTAACAAGCACTTTTAGTGTATTGATTTTAATCTTCCCATGACATATTTGTAGCCCCATTGTAGCTAGCACTGAAGCTGAATTGAGAAGAAATCCCTATGGGGGATTTAGAATACCTTGTTTAGCAGAAGTGCTTGCTGACAAAATGTTTTCTGATGTTTTAGGAAGGGAAAGGAAAGGAAGGGAAGGGAAGAAAGAGGAAAGTTGAAAGGGAAAGGAGGAGAATATAAAATGATTGATTGAGTCCTGAGAAGAAAATAGGAACTTGGTTAATGTTAGATATTAGCATACTCACCTCTGATTGGCTGAGTCACAGGAGCGGGAATTCAAACAGCAATCACTGGTTGAAGCCGCGGACAGCCCTGCTATAAAAGGAGCTGCTGCGGCTCCGTTCTCAGTTCTGTAAGAAGCAAATAAAAAGAGTTGAACGAGCTGGAGTTTCCTGAGTCTTCTTTTACCCACGATATAACACTGGTGATGAAGGTGGGATCTTAAGGCAAGACAGGACCAGCAAGCACGTGGCGACCGCAACCAGAATGACGAAGGAATCAGAACAATGGCCAGAGCCAACACTCCGCCCGCACCGTTCAACCCCATGACAGAAGACTGGGAATCGTACGTCAACTGATTCCACATGTTCCTAGAAGGAAGTGACCTTCTGAACATTTCCGAGCAGAGGAAGTGAGCGGTTTTCCTCACACACTGTGGGCCCGCAGTGTTCAAAATGGCCAAAGCACTATCGACACCCAGCGATGTAAAGACGATGGCCTGGCCGGACTTGGAAAGAATCCAGAGGGCACACTACACCTCCCCAGCATCCTGTTTGATCAAGAGACATGAATTGAGCCCCAGCATAACCAAAGACCAACTGAAAAGACAGAGACTAACACTAAGACTACCAAGGGAACAAGATTCCTGTGATAGGTATCAGAAAATTCAAAGTGGCTTTCAAAAGCTCCTCGGGATACCTGCCATTAACAAAAGTTGACTGGGACTGACCAAGCCTACTGGGACTAGAATGGTTCAAACCGCTAGGCATCAAAGTCACCAGAATATACAGCATCACCAAGAGCAAGTGGGAAGACAGCCTGATGGAGGAGTTCCGGGATGTCTTTGATGGGAAATTGGGCAAGTACTCGGGGTCACCCATCTCCTTTAATCTAGAGCTGACAATAGCCCCCATAAGACTAAAAGTGAGGCGGGTCCCCTTTGCATTAAAGCCAAAAATAGGTGAGCAGCTAGATAAACTCATCGCCCAGGGGATCCTAGAACCCACTGACCACGCAAAATGGGAGACCCCTATTGTCACCCCCATAAAGCCAGATGGGTCAGTGTACATCTGTGCTGACTACAAGGCTACCCTGAACTGCGCCCTCCAACAAAGCGTGTACCCCGTCCCAGTGGTATAACACCTATTACATTCCCTGGGGTGGGGGAAGGTCTTTGCAAAGCTCGACCTCGCACAAGCCTACCAACAATTACCAGTAGATGCCGAAACAACAGAAGCCCACACAATCATAACACACAAAGGGGCATTCAAATGCAAGCGGCTAGTTCGGGGTCATCATAGCCCCGGGGCTATTCCAGAGCCTCATGGAGCACCTTCTACAAGGTTTAGAAGGGGTGGTACCTTACTTCAATGATGTCCTTATATCAGCAAAAGACAAAGGACAATTGCGAGAGTGCCTAAGGAAAGTACTAACCCGTTTCAAAGAAGTGGGGCTAAAAGTAAAAAAGGAAAAATGCCAACTAGCGGCAAACAAAGTAGAATTCCTGGGCTACCTGATAGATAGTGAAGGGATCCACCCCACGGAAAGCAAAATTAAAGCAATCAAAGAAGCTCCCAGGCCAACAAACAAAACAGACTTACAAGCCTTCTTGGGACTAATTAACTTTTACAATATATTTTTACCACAGAAGGTGACTGTCGCGGAGCCATTACACAGACTGCTTGACAAGAAGGCAGCCTGGGCCTGGAGGCAAAAGGAAGAAGCAGCATTCCAAGGCACCAAAAACATCATCACATCAGACCGAGTACTAATCCAGTACAGCGAGTCGTTACCCTGATCCTAACAGGTGACGCATCACCGTTCAGGGTTGGCGCAATAATCAGCCACATACTGCCAAATGGAAAAGAAGCCCCCATAGCCTTCTATTCAAAGACATTGTCCAAGCTGGAATGAAATTATAGCGCACTTGACAAAGAAGTGCTAGCAGCAGTAACCGGAATCAAGTGATTCCATGAATACGTCTATGACAGGA
The DNA here is from genome assembly GCA_000516915.1 of Ophiophagus hannah. NCBI lineage: Eukaryota > Metazoa > Chordata > Lepidosauria > Squamata > Elapidae > Ophiophagus > Ophiophagus hannah. The sequence goes on along the minus strand of AZIM01007679.1, from coordinate 8,377 downwards.
GATTTACCCTGGTCACCGATCACAAGCTGCTACTTGGGATCATCACAGGGAACAGAGCCACCCCGAACATCCTGTCGCCTAGGATGATGCATTGGACAGGTTCCTAGCTGCATACGATAACGACTTAATATACAGACTCAGAAAAGACATAGACCATGCTGACACACTCAGTCGATGCCCCCTACCCAACCTGGATGAGGACCCAGCCCCAGCCACATCCACACTACTAATAGAGACTCTCGAAAGAGCGCCGGTGACAGCAGCCAACATTGCAAGAGCAAGCGCAAAGGACAAAACCCTGGCGCAAATATTGAGCTGGGTAGGGAGGGGATGGCTAGAGACCGAGGCGCCGAAGACACAAAACTTTACAGGAACAGACAAACTGAACTATCAATTCTGAAGGGTTTCATACTATGGGGGGATCGGGTAATAATTCCTGAGAAATTAAGGGAGGACATACTCGAAATGTTGCATACAGGGCACCCGGGGATAGTTAAAATGAAATCTCTGTCGAGAAGTTACGTCTGGTGGCCAGGGATGGACAAGGAGATAGGGGCCTGGGTGGCAACCTGTAAAGCCTGCCAAGAATCCAGACTGGCACCTCCCACAGCACCCAACCACGAATGGGAAATGCCACGGGGACCTTGGTCGAGAGTACATATCAGTTTGCTCGGCTGGTAAAGGGACAAACATTTCTGGTAGTGGTGGACGCATACACCAAGTGGTTGGAGATCAGCATCATGCAGTCCACCACTACTGAGGCCATAATTAAAACCCTTAGAAAATTATTTGCAACACACGGACTACCGGACATAATAGCATCCGACAATGGGCCACAGTTCACGGCCACCCAGTTTGAAGGGTTTTTAGCACAAAACGGGATATGACATGTCCTATCAGCACCAGGTCACCCCTCTATGAACAGACAAGCAGAAAGAATGGTACGATCCATGAAGGAAACCCTCAACAAACTAGGGCCAGGGGACACCCAAGCTAAAATAGACAAGCTATTAAGCATACAACACATAACAACCAACAAGACCCCTGCTGAACTATTGATGGGGAGGAAGCTAAGGGTCACAGCTAGACAGGCTACACCCCCATTATAACTCAAACACTCCTGTAAATTCATCCAGAGGCTGCCAGACATTCCAAACGGGTGACCCAGTATACTCCTGAAATCTCACAGGGGAACCCCTATGAATACCCACGAGGGTGTCCAGGTAACAGGGCCCCGATTATACAGGGTGGAAACAACAGAGGGGCGAAGTTGGAGAAGACACATAGACCAACTTAGGACCTGACAGATAAGAGGAGAACCAGAAACACCAAACATAAGCAGAGAGGAAAGGGGAGACCTTTCACAAGAACCCAACACAACCAGAGAGAAAGGGGAAGACCCCTCCTGACAAAAAAGACAAACAGAGCAGGCCCTGTTTGTCAAGGCACACCCTCGACAATTAATGATAGCCCTGAACGAAGAGTGAGAACACGTACATGAAATCCAGCGACAAGTCAGCATGACAAGACAAGAAGAAGTCCAAGGAAGAAGCAAAAGGGCAGCCTCTAGTGGAAACAAAATGGCCACCCCCGCCAGAAGGTTCCAGGAGGTTCCAAGGAGGAAAACAGGAGAAACAATAAATCCACCTGAACAGCTTGAAGACCAACCAATGACTGAGCTGCACAGGTCCAGTCGCACCCACAAAAGCCCCGCCTACTTGCGCGACTATGTATACTAGGCAGGACAGGATTGGGTAAGACTGGATAGTGGGGAGGGGTGTTAGATATTAGCATACTCACCTCTGATTGGCTGAGTCACGGGAGCGGGAATTCAAACAGCCATCACTGGTCGAAGCTGCAGGCAGCCCTGCTATAAAAGGAGCTGCTGCGGCTGCCATTCTCAGTTCTGTAAGAAGCAAATAAAAAGAGTTGAATGAGCTGGAGTTTCCTGTGTCTTCTTCTACCCATGATCTAACAGTTAAACCCCAAAATTTCAATGGGGAACTTCAAGAATATGTTGCATTGTGGATTCCAGGAACTAATGTTGCATTGCATCCTGGGAAAGATGGCTCTCTGAACAGACTCAGCAGGTTCAGAATTTCCAGGAAATGCTCCTGAGACTTCTGTGAAACAGTCTTGCACTGAAACTACAGCAATGTTTGGGGCATTTGCCCCTCAAAAGGACAGCTTGTTGCAAGGTTTATGAGCCATTTTGTAATATCCCACTCATGTTTTCATATTGAAGATATGTTTGGTGGTATTGTATTAGCCAGGACCAACAGTTTTTAAACTACATCATGTAGATGAGGTTTAAGAATGCATTGACGTGCTACTGGAAAGGATCAACCTCCATATGTACCTAATTTGGAGAAATAACTGTAGCAGGAGGGTTGAAGCTTCCTGGTGTCAGGTTCTGGACAGCTTTTTTTGTGGGAAGAAGGATGCTCCTAAAATACAGAGCTTAAAAGTGTCTAGCTTTGTCTTCTTCTGTGCGAACAGTGTGCAAGGCTTCTGCAGACATTGCCTGCATTAGTCCTTGGATGAAGTAAACAGGTCTTCTATACCTGTAATCAGTAGATGCATATATGTTCTTTGAGTTTTCCCTTCTGTAGGTGAAATGCTGAACACATACAGCCCATGCTGAGGAAATAGAACTGGCAAGTTTCATGTGGGGGTGGAGCGAGAAAAATCTCTAATGAGCCTTTTCCAATTTTCTGCCTTGCTGTTTCTTGAAGGTGGGAATTTTAACCTTTAATCCACAGAACAGGTTTGTCTAGTGCTGGGAAACACAGGAGCAGTCAATTAGCTCTTTATACAACCCAAGCATGTTTCAGTAATTCAGCATGTCTTAACATGACTTTAAGAACACTGCAGCACTGAACAGGCATTTCAATATTAAGACACAGGGACACTGTGATCTGCACAAGTCCAAACCCACCTTACTCCATTGTGTCCAATCAATCTGTAAATTGAAAAGCAAGATTCAAGTGGAGGACAATGGCCACCAACATAGAAACCATTTGAGGTCCAAGATAGTAGAGCCAAGCAACTTGAAGTCCTAAGGCTGCTTGATGTTCCAACCCCTCATTTTTAGGACCTCCTGTCACCACACTTAAAGTGTTTTGCAACCATGAGATAGGCGGTATATAAATTTAATAAATAAACACATAAAAGTGATGGTCCAGTTTTAAGAACAGCCCCCATTAAAGAGCTGTGGTGGTGCAGTGGCGATATTGCAGGCCAACTCTGCCTACAGCCAGGAGTTTGATCCTGACTGGCTCAAGGGTCTCCTGTCTGAGCAGGGAGTTGGGCTAGAAGACCTCCACGATCCCTTCCAACTCTATTATTCTGTACGCTAGTATTCCCCTTTCCCAATTTTGAACCATGTAGTTGCTACATACCTGTTCTACCTTTGTTGGTTCCTGGAAATCATATATTTCTTCAATAGGCAGATAACATGGCTCATACACCATTGAGCCATGGTGGCACAGTGGTTAGAAAGTAGTATTGCAAGCTAATTCTGCCTACTGCCAGGGGTTCAATCCTCACCAGCTCAAGGTTGACTCAGCTTT
>AZIM01007674.1:24551-35098 GCA_000516915.1 Ophiophagus hannah | reverse complement strand
TGTTGCCCCAAAATCTAATTGGTAAAAATTAAAGTCAGAAAGACTCATCCTACCATTAATTTGGGGTCAATTTTCCTGTACAATACTTTCTCAATTAGTAGCACTCCATAGTTATCATCCAATGAAATGTATGGAACTAAAAAGATTTATTATCTTTTAATTCTTTGTTTGCCTTAGCATTGGATCAGTATGGGTGAAGACGTATCTATTAATATGATAGATATTTCCTACTCCATTGTACAGATGTTGTGGCCGTATTCCTTCTAAACGACATGTTCGGGAATATTGACTCCAATTTACAATCCGGTTAATTCTTAGTATGTTTACAATCTGGAAGGAAGAACCTGCTACTTTTCTGTCAAATCAATATTGAGCTGACACATGGTGGAACTTTGGAAAATCTATTTTCCAAGGCACCTGAAGGCCAGACAAGGAATAATGGATGGAAACTGGTCAAGGAGAGATTCAACCTAGAAATAAGGAGAAATTTTCTGACCGTAAGAACAATCAAGCAACGAAACTGACTTCAAAAGTTGTGAGAGCTTCATCATCAAGAAGAGACTGGACTACCATCTGTCAGAAATGATGTAGGGTCTCCAGCGGGGGGGATTGGTCTAGATGACCTACAAGATCCAACTCTGATATTCTGTTATTGTATTACTACTATTAAAATCCCTTGACTCCCAGTCGCTCAACTCATAAGTCAACTACAAAAACCTCAGTTGCTGCATGAGGAACAGCTGTCCGGAATACAAATAGGTGATCTCATGATCTCTCCTTTTTCCGAAGAAATTTCTCCAGTCCGAATTCATGTCTGGTTGATGAGCTTTGCCACAATGCCATTCCTGCTTCTTCTGGGACATCTAATTCAGCATCAGTCCTCGCTGGCAAAATGCTGGCTTGGGAATTCTGGACATTGAACTCCTTACACCATAATGTTGCTGAGGTTGAGAAACACTGCTATAGAGGAAGAGACTTCCTGTTGTCACACTCTTTTTTTTCTTTTAAATAGATTTTTATTATATTTTCCACCAATACAAATCACATTCATATCTGTGACAGTGTTTTGACATTGACACATATAAATCTTTATATACATCAACCAATAACTATTATCTCTGTCTATAATTATCTCTATCTTATATATTTATATATTTTACATATCTACTGTAACATTCTCTTAAGGTCTCTTAATTACATTAATCCATTCTTCTTATTTCTTATATCTATTTTCCAACCATTTGTACCATTTATGCCAGATTGAGTAATATTCGGAGTTTTCCTTGTCTTTCATTTCTAGCGTTAGCATATCCATTTCCGCACATTCCAGTATTTTATGTAGAACTAAGTCTTCTGGAGGGGTGTTTGGTCCTTTCCACATTTGTGCAAAAGCTATCCTGGCTGCTGTTAGAATGTCACACGCTTTTTTTTCTTATACATCACCATTCCCCGCCCCCCCCAACAGTTCTGAATTTTGGAGAACATCCCAATAAAGTGGTAAACTTTATTTATTGGAAGTGCAGATTGGTAAAAATCAGGGTTTGACTTCCATTAGAAGAGATTGTCCCAAACTTGGTGTTTTCCAGATATCTGGAGACAGTTCACGGACACCGGCAGAGATAGTACCTAAGAAATATCAGAATGGTTTTTGTTGGAAGACATATCCTTCTGAGTTCAGGTCCAAGTGGGGAAAAAGACACTGGATTCATGGAAGTTGCTTGGAAAGATGGTTTAATAGTGGACAGGACCACATGGCTTGGAGATCCTGAGGGAGAGAGTCCCTGGGTTTTATGCCCTCTCTGGCTTGGAACTTCCTGGGGCACAGGAAGAGTATCCTGATTGGTTGCTGTCAGAGGTCATAGCTAGCTTTGTAGGTTGTCTTGTGTGCTAAGTTTGGTTGAAACTTGGTGGGTGGTGCAATGAAGGGCAATTAAATGGCTCTGCCTGAAGGAGGTAGANCTCTGCCTGAAGGAGGTAGATCTTTGTTACGTAGAATAGACTGGCCCAGGCCTTAATGGCCCATTAACAAAGGTGGGAGGGCTGAGTTTCTACTTCTCTTTTAGGGGAAATATTCTGCCTTTTTAATATATCTCAAAATATTCCATTTTGCTAGGAGGGGTGGGTGGGTTTTAAGTTCCAACAGTGTCATGATCATGCAGTTGTGAACGCCAGTTTGAACCACTACCAACACTGTGGATGCCCTTAAAACACCCAAAGTGAACTAGAACTAGAAAGCTGAGCTTCTTTGGGGCATGCATATGGTCTCAATGTATCTGCAGGGCTTCTGATTGGGAAAAGGGGTACTATGGACGGCATCGTTTTTCCTTTCCCTTGTACTGATACCCCACAAATCCTCAGAATACAAAAACTGTAAGAAAGCGAGCGATCTGGTAGCCTTCTTCCTTCAGAATGTCTCCATGATGGAAGCTAAGCGGCCTTGCATAACCCAAGATGAAGAAAATCTAAGGCCAGCGGTGGTGAAAGGAAGATGAGCTGTTGAAAGCAAAATAGGAACCAGACGTTCTGCCAAGCAAATCCCCCGGGGGAGTTTTTTTTTTTTTTTTGAGGTTTCCAAGGCCAGAAGAAGCTGTGTCAAGTCGAAATGGATGTGCGATTGCTGGAAAGCACCACTCGCCATGATGTGGGAAATGTGCATTGAAATTTCCCGTGGTTTCTTGAAAAATGAATTGCAGCTGCAGTGTGTGCGTGTGCGTGTGTGAGAGAGAGTGTGTGTGTGTGTGTGTGTGTGTGCAGTGTTTGGAATGAGATGGAAGACTGGGAGGAGGAAGGAGGGACTGATTCCTTTTTGAGCTGTTTTACTGGGAGAAAATTCTTCCAAGTTCTATGCAGAGTAGCGAAAAATTGCAGGGACCACCAGTTTCTGTTTGTGTCTTCTGCTCAATTAAACATTTACATACCTCTGTTAAATATCCCAGGAGAGAATTCTGCTCATCCCAGATTTTTTGGTTCTCCAGCAGAGTATTTTTCAATCTTGGCAACTTTTAAGATGTGTGGACTTCAACTCCTAGAATTCCTCAGCCACACATCATAAAGTTGCCAATTGAGAAACACTTCTCTAGTCCATCTCAGTTTTTGCTTGCAAATCACATTTTTAACTCTTTTGACAGACTGGCTATGGAGTTGAACTTCTGCAGTTGTTTCTTAGCCTGCTTAATCTTCAATTTCTCCCAAATTCCTTGCTCTTCCATGCCACTTTACATTTCCATGTGGTTGTTTTGCCATTGTTATTACTAACCAGGTTGTGTTAGATCAAGCATATGATATCTTACTGGTACAACTAGGTGGGAAATATTGTTTGGCAAATTTCAAGGGTGTTCTAGTGGGGAAGAGTTTCAAGGAAATCAAAATAGTGGCTAGGACCATACAATTCAAATCCTGGTGACCACCATCTTGGCTGCTTTGACCCCTTCTGCAAATTCCTAGGTTTGAAGGGTACTGGGAGGGAAAAAACACTGTTTCTTACAGAGGAAAGGGAAGGGAATGCCAGTCTGTTATTATTTCTCTCCGCTAGATGGCAGCATTGCCCCAGTGGTCACCCATCGCAGGCTTGACATGCTGTCTCTATGTCCATTAGGGGGCGATATTTTCAGCTGGAATTTCTCCCACTCCCCCTTGCAATGTTACTGGATTGTAAGAGAAATGCTCTTTATTGCAGGCTATTGCATCCCTGCCTCCTCTTCCCCGTGGCCATCCTGTCTCCCCAATCTCCTCCAACTGGGACTGGAAGCATCTCAGTCACTTTTTTGGGCCAGAACAGGAGCCCTTCCATCAATTCTGCTTGTAATCCAAAATCCCAGGGCCTGTAACCAGAATGAGAATAAAACAAAACGCAATAACACAACCACCTTATAACACTAAATGAGAAACACTCACATGTTCAGTAAAATAATAATTCCCTGCTAGGACAGAAAAACAAAGACCTTCTGTTAAATGCTACTTTTGAACTAAGATGCTAAGATGCTTTTAAGATAGTTGGTAGGTAAGGGACTCAATTAAAAGAAAAGGAAATGTAAAAGAAACAGTCAACATAATTTAGAGCCCTGGCAACTTTAAGATATCTGGCCTTCAACTCCTAGAAATCCCCAGGCAGCATTTTGTTGGCTGGGGAACTGTGGGAGTTGAAAGCTGCACATCTTAAAGTTGCCNCTGCACATCTTAAAGTTGCCAAGCCTGAGAAAAACTTCTCCAACAGACACCTCAAGGCACTTGATGGATCTTGGTCAATCTTAGCCAGCGGGGTCGCTCCTGATTACAGCTTGAAAGGGAGACCACAAGGAGATCTCAGCCTGCTACAATAAGGTAAAGGTAAAGGTTCCCCTCGCACATGTGTGCTAGGTGTGCTAGTCCTTTCTGGCTCTAGGGGGCTAGGGGGCGGTGCTCATCCCCGTTAAAAAGCCAAAGAACCAGCGCTGGTCTGAAGACATCTCCATGGTCATGTGGACAGCATGACTAAATGCCGAAGGCACACGGAACATCTTCCCACCAAAATGGTCCCTATTTTTCTACTTGCATTTTCACATGCTTTCAAACAGCTGGTAGGTTGGCAGAAGCTGGGACAAGTANGCTAGGTTGGCAGAAGCGGGGACAAGTAACGGGAGCTCACTCCATTACGCGGCGCTAGGGATTCGAACCGCTCAACTGCCGACCTTTCTGATCGACTAGCTCAGCGTCTTAGCCACTGAGCCAACACAAACCACAATATTCTGAGAGAAGTTTATACTTCCTTAATTCTGCTGATAAAACTCCATGAGTATGGTCACCATGAATCTGACATATGGGCATTTTTACCCATGTTTTTACCCACGTTTTTACCCACGTTTCTAGTGGCTATTTGCAAAACAATTTGGGGAGGAATGAGGCATGCAGAACTAACATAGCATAGTGTACAGCAGTCTTTTCTTATGTCTTTCAGCAAATGCTTGGTTCTTTTGCCCTCAAATTGGTGCCTGCTGCTCTTTTGCTTGGTAATGATCATTGTTATTATATCAATTTACTCTCACAGCAAATATTACCTATTATTATATCAATTGCAGTACCTGGAGAAATAGGGGAGGAAGAAATGGACATCAGTAATAAATGGTATACATTTGCTGTGTTGTTTCAGTTCATTTCTTCAGTGAATTGCTTGCTACCTTATAACAGTTTAGCACAGCAGCCTAGCCTTCCGATTATGCTGCTGTTTTAAGTCTGTCCTTAAAAATTAATACAAGTAATCCTTGTTTAGTGACCTTTCAAAGTTACAGGTGATATATATTTGATTATTCATGTACTAACTGCAGCTAGAATTGTATTTGCTCAAAATTGGAAAAGCGAAGAGATTCCTACTGACGAAAATGTGATTTTGAAAAATATTGGAAACGTTGAATAAATAAATAAAAAAAATTGGAATGTGCAGAAATGAATAGATTAATAATTGCAATTAAAGAGAAGGAGCAAACTGAATATTATAAGATATGGGAACTATTTTATTGATGGCTAGAGAAAAAACATGAAAGCTAGAAATAGCTAATAGGTTAGTGAAATATAGAAAATAGGTTTATAGAATTAAACATGTTAAGAAGAGGAGTGTTATAGTAATAGAGATATTATGTATATTAGTAAGATAAGAATAGAGAATTAATACCAAAGTAATGAACATGGATGTAAATTTTAATTGTTACTGCACAAGATATTTGTACCCAGAAGACACACTGTTAAATGGAAGATTAATTGTGTGTACCTTAAGTAAAATAAATTTTTAAAAAAGTTACAAGTGATTTATGACCGTTTTTCACAGTTATGACCATTGTAGCGTCCCCATGGTCATATCAACAAAATTCCGATGCGTGGCAGCTGATTCATATTTATGACGGTTCCAATATGATCGCCTTTTGCAACCTTCTGGAAAGCAAAGTCAATGGGGAAGGCAGATTTATTGTATAACCATGTTATTAATAAATGCAGTATTCCCTTGACAATTGTGGCAAAAAAGGTTGTAAAATGGGGCAAAACTCACTTAATAGCTGTCTTGTTTTGCAACAGAAATTTTGGGCTCACTTGTGTTGTATGTCAGGACTACCTGTATTATCAAACACCAACAACGATTTCAGCTATTCAAAGGATGCTTCAACGCGTTTCTTCAGCTTTGGCAAACATGGATTTCTGTGGAGTCTGTTCCAGAAGGATGGGACTATAACGGTGGAACATTTAATTTCCCATGGGAATGGGGAGACCCCACCCCTCATCTCCACACAGGGAGCATAGAATGGGCACATGTCAGGTTCCCAGTGAGCATACCCATGGAGGTTTATCAGCAGAATTAAGGAAGTATAACCTTCTTTCAGAATATTGTGGTTTTTGTTAAGCCTATTCTAGCAGGCTGAGATCTCTTTGTGGTCTCCTTTTCAAGCTCTAATCAGGAGCAAACCTGCTTACTAAGGTCGACCAACATGCCACAAACTTTACTTTGTATCAGAGGTGGTATTCAGCAGGTTCTGACCAGTTCTGCAGAATGGGTAGCGGAAATTTTGAGTAGTTCAGAGAACCGGCAAATACCCCCATCTTTTCTCTGCCTCCCATTGAGTCCCAGCTGATCGGCTGGGTCTTCTTTGGTTGCCCAGCACAGGCGAACGGAGCTGGAAAGCAGGTTAGTGNGGTGGGAATGGAGATTTTACAATAGCCTTCCCCTGCCATGCCCACCAAGCCACACCACACCCACCAAGCCACGCCCACATAACTGGTAGTAAAAAAAATTTTGAATCCCACCACTTCATTGTATTGCAATGGAATGGCCCCTCAGAAGTTTTCCCTGGATCCCTGCATGAAATACATCATCCTGATGGCATTGGTGTCCAATGGCTAAAATAAATGATCTAAATATCTGGCCAAAATAATTCACTGTTCTGGTGTTTTATATTTGGATACACGTTTTACATGCTGTTTTTCTGAAAATTTAAATGTATTTATTTATTCAGTCAATGATCAGCAACACCAAACAAGTGATAAAAAGCAGGAAACTCAACCAAGATCAGGAAGGAGGAGTGGGTGCAGCCACATACTGGCAACTACAGATAAAATAAATAAAAATATAAATCAAACCACCCCCAAACACCAACAAAATCAATACAATAAAAGTATGCAACCAAATATACCTAGAATGGAAAATAACCAAGCAAAGTATTCATTTGAATAAGGGTCTTTGGTTCTTTGGCTATTTTTTCTTTCTTTCTATATTATCACTGCAGGAGCACAAAATTTTGCTACTGCATGAGTGGAGGCTGGATTTGAATCCTGAAGGAGATAGTGCAGATAGACATGATCTGATCTCCCTAGAAATCTCTTTATTGGAGAGATTTAATGTAAGTTGATCTGATGTCCCTGTAGCTGTTTTTGTGGACGTTTATGTACTAATGCTGTATACTGTTAGGCCGTACGAAATAATAACCAGAATCTCTTTCTTCAGAAATTACACAGCTGTTACAGGAGGCAGAACTAAGCAAAGTTCCCCCTTTCAACTACTTCTTCTGCCTATTAGCTGTGAGTCTAGGTTCTAGGACAGCGATGGCTAACCTTTTTGGCAACAAGTGCCCAAAACGCATGCACGCACACCCCCAAAATGCAATGTACAAATGCGTCCACGCATGTGTGCCCCATGCATGTGTGTGCACCCCGACCCTGCACATGTTCTCCGTGCATGCATGCCCCCGTGTGCACCCCATACCCCATGCATGCACGCCCCCATGGATGCACCCTGCCCCGTGCATGCACATGNCTATGCATGCCCCCGTGTGCGTCCCATACCCCATGCATGCACGCCCCCATGCATGCACCCTGCCCCGTGCATGCACATGCGGCCCCCACATGTGCCCCCCACCCCTGTGAATGCACGTGCTACTCGTGCGCATGCCTCACACATGCGCGGCAGATAACCAAAGACCAGCTGGCTGGTGGGAAGTGTGTGCGCGCGTGCGCGGCAGATTTGAGCTGGAGCGATGGCTCGCGTGCCCAGAGAGAGGGCTCTGCCTGCCACCTCTGNGTGCCACCTCTGGCACGCATGCCATAGGCTCACCATCTCGGTTCTAGGAGGACCCCAAGTTGTGAATCTAGGCTCTAATGGGACCCTCAAATCAAGGATCTACCCATTCAGGGTCATCATCAAAGCAGACTGAGCATTGTACAATTTCTGGACTTCAGCTGGCTTCTTCTTGGTTCCCAACGCTCTTGGCTTGGCCCAGGGTGAAGATGAGTAGTTGAAGTTAACTCAACCTGAATAAACTCTCCGAATGGCTTCGTGGAACCAGGAAATATAAAACAGTGCCCCACATCTCTTGCAGGAAATCCAGAAATGTAAGGTGGTCAACAGGGACCAAGGGGGCATGCTTCCCCTTTCCAGATCCCAGTAAAGATCCTCTCCTGGTGTGATCTGACACCTGACTGAAAAGGATCTAAATAATTTGCTTCTTCTACAATCTCTGCAGTTGCATTTGTTGGTTAAAAAAATTATCTTCACTGGAAGCAACACAGAATATAAAAACAAAAATAGTGTATGTACTTAAAAGCATTTATCTATGTAAATGTTGCATATCTCGATCATATTCATGATATAAACCTAAGAGAGTGAAGGGTTGAATTCTAGATCACTCAGACTGGCCAATTGTCATTCTTAAGTAATTTTTGCTTCAGTCTGGCACAAATGTTAAAACGGGGTCTGCCCACAGGCCAAGAGATAACTAAAATGCATTACAAAAGGAAATATGCAGGGGAGGGAAGAGGAAAACAAAGTCTGAAACAGCAGAGATCATTCTGGCTGATTGGTGGAGCCAAACTGTCTCCACCTTAACCTAAAATTCTTTGGGAGAGGGGAGATTTGCTGGACTCTTCTTTTGCAAAACTCATCCCTGTCCCTTCAGCAACAATGATTTGATTACTATTTTTTACAACTACATTTTGGAGTGCTGTACTTTAGAAAGTGGTTTTGGATTAATGTAATTTCTTCTGCTACTCCTTACCTATTGTACTGTGAGTTTGTAGCCTGCAATAAAAAACATTCATTTATTCATGTTTTTTTTTAACCCCTTCCTGCTGCACGTTTGGTAATCCAAGGATAGTTCCACCACAGCTGAAAATATTCCCTGTATTATATTAAATATTGCATTAAATATTAATCAGTGTTATGTACTCATTTCTGCCAGGATTAATTTATTGAAATATCAACATCCCTATAGTTTCACAGGGCTGCAATAGCTGACTTCTACATCCTAAACACAATTTATCATGCATTTCACTTTTTCAAATGTATACCTGTATGCTAGCAAGCGTTAATACAATGTGAATAGAAGTCTTCCTGCTTCCTGCAATGGGAACTCTGCTTCCCATTGGATAAAATTTCTTAAATTGACTTTATTTGTCAACAGGATCTCTGACTACAAAACCATTGTTGCCCCAAAATCTAATTGGTAAAAATTNTTCTCAATTAGTAGCACTCCATAGTTATCACACAATGAAATGTATGGAACTAAAAAGATTTATTTTCTTTTAATTCTTTATTTTCTTTTAATTCTTTATTTTCTTTTAATTCTAATCCAATGCCTTAGCATTGGATCGATATGGATGAAAACACATCTATCAATATGATAGATATGATTATATATTTTCCTACTCTATTATACAGATGTGGCCATATTCCTTCTAAATGACATATTTGGGGATGCTGACTTTGACTCCAGTTTACAATCCAGGTTAACAAGCTGCATTTTTAGTATTTTTATAATCTGGAAGAAAGAACCTGCTACTTTTCTATCAAATCAATATTGACCTGCCACATTGTGTTTCCTCATTTCAAATGAAGGTTAACAGATTTTCTACATATTCTCTTGTAATAGAAAACCAGAATCCTTCTCTCATTGCCCAGAGTTCCTCTCTGCGGGAGATGGAAGGTTAAGAAACATGAAATATAAGTAAGTACAGATGATTGACATATGAAATCTAACTGGGCACTGAGGTCAGTTTTGCTGGTGATCCTGTAGCAATCTCTTACAGATCCAGGCACAGAATGTATGTGCAAAAGGTCCCTGCATTTATTTCAAAAACCCAGGTGAGATTTTCTCTGGAGTTCCAACTAAAAAACCCTCTCATTTTCGGGCTCGAGCATCTCAGACATGTCAACGCAAGCAGAATAATTCTGGAAATACAGCAGAACATCTGGAAATGAAAGTCTAGATTGGTGTTTCTCAACCAGGGCAACTTTAAGACATGTGTGGACATTCCCATGCTGGCTGGGGGATTCTGGGAGTTGAAGTCCACATGTTCTAAAGTTGCCAAGGAGAAAGGCTGATCTAGAACTACCCACTAACACTACACATTGTGAGGCATTGAGCTAATGCTACTGAAACAGTGGACTCCAAACCACAAAAACTAGCTTTGCTCAAAGAAGTCTGAGATATCCTTCTCCCTAGCAAGGTATTTTCCCATTGAAATAGATTTCTTACCTATATTCTAAATGGAATGGTCCAGTTAGGGCTGCACCAGAGGTGGTATTCAGCAGGTTC
>AZIM01007673.1:0-11130 GCA_000516915.1 Ophiophagus hannah | reverse complement strand
TTGCCAAGGTTGGAGACCCCTGCACTAGTGCTATGCAAATATCTCACTGGTTCAGTCTATGGGATGCTAGCTTGACCCACTGGATGAAGTTTCACTTCTCTGCACTCATGCTGAGCAATTCTTCACACTCCCAGAATCCTCTGGTGCTATACAAATACTCCCACTGGCTCACTTCACAGGTTGCTAGCCTGATATCCACTTGCCTTCAAACTTGGCAAGTTTAAGAGAGTTGAAGTCCATAAGTCTTAAAGCTGTCAAGTTTGAAGATCCCTGCACTAGATGAAGTCTCACTTTTCTGAAGGTCATGTTGAAGTCCTCTGCTCTCCCAGAATCCTTTGCCCCCAGTGACTTGAATTAGGCATGCCATCAAACCTTTTCAATCATTCATAAAGATCACTTATTTGTATATTAAGATACTGGACTGTTTTTGAAAACAATCCCTTTCCCCCCTTTTTAAAAAAAGAACCTGTCTTTTGGGGATCACCCAGTCAGAGCAAAGTGGGAGATCAAATGTCTGATGTCCGAATGACTTAGAGACCTTCAAATGATTAAAGTCAGATCATGTTAGTTATCTCTCTGAATTTCCCTTGATTTGGATCTGCTTTTAATCTGACTTCCTTTCTGTAAGGTTACATTTTGCAAATGAAAAGAAACATCCCCCCTCTGAAGTTTCTCTTCAATATTCCTCTGAGATTTCAGAATTAAAGCTACATGAAGCAAGAAATGGAAAATACTGCCCTATTTCAGTTACACTGAATTCCTATCCTAGCTGAAATAATTGTCCCTGGAACTGAGTACACCTGCTAGGCAGCTTGTCAAAGTGAAGTGTCACAGTGAGGTGAAAGAAAAACATCTGACCACAAGAATTAAAGGCCATGAAGGCTTAACAAATATATGAAGGAATTTGTTTTAGCTACAGAAAAGTGCTTTTTGCCTGAATATTTTTTTTCCATTCTGATCTCTTGCGAGTCTTGTTGGCAGAGTTATCAAGAATTCAGAATTGAAGTCTTGATTATTTCTTGGGTTTACATTACCATTTGGCACTGTTAGATTTTTCGGGCTGGTTGAATAGAAAGAAAATATATATCCATTAAAGTTTCACTGGCACACCTCAAAAACAAGGCAATGAGGAGAAAAGCAAAGGCTGTCAGGAGAGATTTTTAAAATTCAGCCTTTGCTTAACCACAAGGAATTATTGTAATTAAAAACAATGCAAAAAAAGCCCATATTAATCACTGGCTGTAATCCTCTGGGGACCAAAAATAAATACCGAAATAATATTTGCAAAGGTTTTTACATTCAGTTATTGGACACCCACAGGCTACTGAACAAGTGATTTCTTTTAAGTTCAAAAAGGAACAATAAAATAAACAATACATCACACATTGTGCTGACTCAAAATTTCCGGTATATGCAAGGCCTACATGCAACTTTCATGCTGTTTTAACGAGTCAACAGATTCAAAAAGTTACCTCCTTAACAGCAGAGGATAGGTTTCAAACTACATGGAAGTATAAAGTTTTATGGTTTTTTGGGTATTTTTTAAAGGTTTTTTTAATGTGTGATTCAAGTAAATTCTCACTACTAAGGCTTTTATACTCCTATTTGCTCTCTATAAGCTTTGAGCAAACCATAGCCTGCAACTCTTTGTTGATTTGGAATATAATTTCTTCATGTTTGGTGGCATTCTGACATTCAGCAAGGAATAAGTTCTGTTGAAACGGGTGGAAGATTTTTGTGCAAAAATAAAATAGGGAAGCATTCATTTCACTGCACCCTGTCTATTAAAGAGGTGTGAAGGTGGATGGTGGAAAGAAGGCTGGGTGTCAACACTGAATTGCTTTGCTTCTTTCAAACTCTATTTCCGTTCAAACTTGCCAATAAACTGGGGCGAGGGAAGGGTAGAATGGAATGCTGAGAAGCAGTGTACAGAGTATGAGAGCCTGGAAACCATCAAGGTCACCACTGCAGGTGCTTGGAAAAGAGATGGACTGTTTCCATAACAAAAGGATGCCTCATAATTGAACAATGTGATCACCCAGGGGTGGGGAGAAAGGGAAGCTATTGTTTCACTAAGCAAGCATTTGCGCAGGAAAATCAGAGCTGGTTTTGTTTCTTCAGTATCAAAATCCAATAAAGTTTTACTTTTGGGAATTCAAAGCTCCCAAGAGTTTTTCCTTGTTTTGGGCTCAGTAGTTGGACAGTTGACACTGAGATTATCAGATGCTGAAGCAGTTCAGAGAAAGTACAGGTTAGACTTTGACTTATGAGTGCAATGGAGGCGGTCCATTAGGATCATGAGTCATGATGCTCGTGAGGTTAATCATCACATCACTGACCTGCTTTTCTGAACGATTTTTTTGCAGCAGTCATGGTTTGCTATGGGAATTTTTGCAGAAAGATGGAAGTGTATGAAGATTTTCAATACGAAACTCTAGAAATCACAGTCATGTGACCATAGGTTTGCAAGTTGCCAAGTACCCAAAATGCCAGTTGCCAAGTACCCAAAATGCGATCACATGACTGTAGATAGGCAGCCAATGGAACTTCAGAACTGAGTTGTAAGTACCTTTTGAGGGGAGATCTATCAAAACGTCAGTTCTGAAGAAGTTTTTTGGACGAGAGCGAAATGTTTTCAAAGAAAAAAAAAACCAGGAAAGTCCAGTTGCCTTTTGGAAAAAGCACCTTTGGGAGTTTAAAAACTATTCTAAAAAATTACCACTTTTCTTTCTTCTTTAAAGAAAGAGTCTAGTATCCAATTTCCTCTAGCTCTGACGACTGATGATCTGTACTAAGTTATTACATACTCTAGCAATTCTAATGTATCTGTGGTAGAAACACATGACTTGATCAATTCCATTTGTAATTACATTTGGGAAAAGGGATTATAGAGACAAATATACTCTGCTGTTTTGTTCCCAAAGGTATAACATGAAATTAATCACTAAACCAATCTTCCCTGTGGTACTATAGATCACGTTAATCCTTTCCTAAGTCTAGTGTGCTTCCTCCCTAATACCAGGGTCTTTATGAAAACAGAAAGAAAGCTTTACATTCATAAACCAATTTCCTTAAAAGTGGGTACTTAACTAGATCTAGTACCTACTACATTTCCAATAAGTTCCAAGAATTCAAGATGCGTAATGATATTCTTGGAGAATTCATGGCACATATCTATAGTCAGTTCTTGCCTGCAACTAATGAAATTGAATCTTAGGAATGTAGCAATGTTCCTCCAGATGTTCCTCAGCTAAAACTCCAGTATTTCAAGCCAAGGGAGGAATGAATGAGATATACTAGCAGTTGTAATTGGGCAACTTGTGGCCCTCTGATATTGTTTAGAGTTGATCTGCTTCCTCTTCAGGTCTTTTGATGGCCATCTGATTCATCTTTTTCCCCTTGTCTTGTGACTAGAGGAATTCTAAGCTTACTCTGTAGCAGAGCAATGAAGAAGGGAACAGCAGACAAGATCTAGCAATTGTACAGTTGTACAATTGTTAGAGTTGAGGACTTCTCATTCCAGTGGATTACCATTATGGAAACATCCTGGATCCCTATTAAAATTAGGTTATCATGATTTGGATTAAATATATTTTATGAGTCTGTCCTGCATTTCATGTGCAATTAAAGACTGATAAATAAGTTTTTCTTTTATTATTTGCCATTGCCATTTTGTCATTTTAGAAGTAAGGATTTTTTTCATGGTCTATACTTTACCTTTTATATGTGGAAGTTCAGGCACTTGCTATTTCACTTTTTTTTCTCTTGAATTGGGGCCTTCTAGAGTGTCAAGTCTATAAGGATCTTATTGGGGATTAAACAGGCTTATACATTCTGAAATTCCCCAGACAAAACCATAATTAATAGCCAATCAATACAAATCCTTACATAATAGTTGAGACCAATGGGGTACTGAATAGTCAAATAATAAGTTGTTGGCAGTTTATGCAGAATTGAGCACAAAGTCTGTTTGAAGCTAAAGACAAATGGCAATCAAATAAGTGGCTAATGCATTTTGAGAATTTCACATTTAGTTCAAAATGAAAGGGGAAGGACTTCAGAGAGTAGCGTAGTCAGTTCAATGAGAGAAAGATGAAGCAGAAGGTCAGAGTGTCACAGGGGAAATGAGGAAAGGAAAAAAAATACAGCATGGGAACAATAGAGAGTCTTGCAACAACAAAGAAAGCCAGAATTTTCAGACTTCCTACCATAGCAAAGAGAGTTAAACAATTATCAAGTATACAGTAGCACATGCATGCTAAGGAGTTGCATTTTTTGTGAACTAAAGAGACAGGCAGGGAAAAACAAGGGATATGGGAAAACAGGATCCAATCTGGGCCAGGCACTGGGACCAGACTAGAGCTTTTGTCTTCCAAGCTTTTGAACTCGTGCTGGAGCCCATCTTCAAGGAACTTCTGTCTAGCACTTTCAGAATGTTAGAGAGAAAACACTTTTTCTGTCTCAGCCCATTCTTCTGGTTTTCAAAGTTCAATCTTAGATTATTCTTCAACAGTTGGATGGAAAGATAAGGCTAGAGATGGTTTTCTGAAGCCACAGTTATCTAGAATTGGTGTTATTTTTAAGAGTAAGTCCTGATATCCCATTCCTTGGATAGATTCTGGACCTAGCTTATCAGGTGAAGTCACCTGGCTCCTCCAAACTAACAAAGGACCCAGGAAGACAATTTTTGAAATGTCTGAAAGGCAGCATCTCGGAGGCTTCTGTCAGGCTCAGCAGTCTCCTTGAGGCTGTACTATATAGAGGATTCTCACCTCAGGATCATGGTCAATGGAGGACATCACTCATTTCAGGGTAACACTGACTAGACTTCTATCCTTGGGGTCCTAGATCTGATCTTAACTTTATATCATGGAAGAAAGTTTATTTCTCAGATAAGAACAAGGTTGGTCTATTGCTCTAATGTAGTAAACAATACTCTAAACTAATAGTCCAGGAACAAATCATGGTTCTGTCAACATTACCTTACGCAAATATCCTTTTGCTACAGCTGTCATTGTTTAGACCCATCAATTAGCAATGCAAACAGGAAAAAAAAGGAAGGGATCATTTGCTCAGTCTTTGGAAAGAACATCATTGGGTCCTTTTAAAATATTTTTTTATTCTTAGTTGTTACGATAATTGATGTAGACAGATAGATAAACTTTATTTCACTCATTGACCAAAAAAAGTACATTCAATAAAGTGAACAATGCAAACCTATCCCCTAACAACAAGAATGATTAGCAACTATTTGTGGGTCAAGATTATATATAATGTAGTCAGGGGTGGCTTCAAAAATTTTAGCAAAAGCTTCTCTGCCTGGTTGCTGGGTGGGCGTGGCCATGGTGGTTGTGGTCTAGTCAACCTCCTGCACCACGGCAAAGGTTTTGCCCTTCCTAGGCTCCAGAGGCTNNNAGCCTCTGGGAGGGCAAAAACTGCCTCCCTGGGCTCTGGAGGCTCTCTGGAAGCCAGAAACAGGCTCATTTCTGGCCTTCTCAAACTTCTAGGAGGCCTGTATTTTGCCCTCCCTGAGCCTTCACGTGTGCCCTGCACTTACCTGCATCCAAAATGGGCCACGGGACTCCTAGAAGGGGCGGGGTGGGGTAGGTGGGGCCAGCCACGAGTGGGATTTGGAGGTTCTCCAAACCACACAGAATCTTAGCTAGGGGCTCTCCTGAACCACTGCGAACCCTCAGCAGCTCACCCCTGAATGTAGTAAAATGTTGCTACTTTTAAAGAAATGCATTTATTTTGATTGTTTAAAAGTTATCAGAGTGCCCCAGAAGTTTAAATAAAATGAGGCTGATCAATTGGTGGCAAATATCTTGTAGAACTAGCAATACAGAAGAACATGAGCTGGTAACTGTATTGCAGGGGCAGTATTGTATTGGGTTTCATGTAGGGTTTTCCTATTTATTTTTTGTTTTACAGGACAAGATAAGGTTGTCCTAAATTTGGGGATTGTCATATGGTATAAATACAAAAGTGATTTAGGCACTAAAATTTGGTTTATTTGCAATTATGAGAAAAATCAGCAATTTCTGGTTGACCTATATCTCAGATCCTTTGCCTTAGTATTGATTTAGCTTGATCTGACTCTAAGGTTAAGGTGGCATCACTGGACAAACCATAGAGACTTGGTTTCTTTGGGGTTGCTATTTCCCAGGAAGAAATATAGTTATCTGGCAGTATTAGATGGGGTCATTCCACTAGGGTTGTGGTATAGTTCTAACCAGTAGATAAATATATTTATCCAAACATTAGATTCAAATTTGCTGACTCCTGCTTCCAGTCAAAGTAATGCATCTGGAGATAATTGTTGTACATGAGGGAATATGAAAGGAACTATTGAGTCACCATCCTTGTCTTTGACTTTTTTTTGTCATTTTGCCAAGTAGAGTTGTCAGGGTTTCCTGCCAAAATCCTCCTAACACTTGAGATTATCATTTTGAGTATAGAAGGTATTGTTCCTTGCAATCAGAATTTTTGAAGTCTACAAAGCTTCAGCTCGGAGTCTAAGAATGAGGTCAGGAAGATAATGACTAGAAATCACCTAAGGCTAAAAGAGAGGCAAGATGTAGCAAAAAGAGTATCTGTAAATATGTCAACAGCAAGAGGAAGACAAAAGGGGGAGGGGGAGAGTGAACTTGTTGCTTATTCCAAATGAAACATTCTTAACAGAGGAGCAAGAGAAAACAAAGAAATTCAGTTCCTATTTTTCCAGTACAGTGAGTCAAAGGAAATCGTGATTTGAATAAAAGGAAATATTGAAGGAATTGGATCTGCAACTGGATCAGCTTATCTCATTCAAAAACCTCAATCAGGTTGGAGATCTGTTATCAGTAGGTCCCACAGGAATCTGTTTTTAGTCAGTAGTTTTCAACATTTTTATGATTGACTGGGATAATCTCTCGTTCCTTGTTCCTGTTCAGCCTGAAAAGGTCTAGGAGAGAAGTAATACTCTGGAACTCTTCCATTAATCAGGGTCATCTTGTAAGACCCAGGAGTTAGGACTTGTCTGCAATAACAACCATTTTGTGGCATAGCAACACTCAATATTAGACACATTTTTCAAATCCATATAGCCTAACAGTGTTGTCCTTTCTCAAAACTTTGAAGCCCTGGCTGTTTCCCTAGGCATTTGGACTAGGATGTTAGGTGAACTCTGCTGCCGATATTTGCTGTTTGTTGTTTTAACCTTGGATGTCACAGACTATATGTTATAATTGTTGTAATCCTTGCACACTGCCTGGAATCATCATTGTGCCATATGAATTATTTAAATAAAGAGTTGCTGAGCTGCTTATCAGATTTGCAGATGACAGGAAATTGGGAGATTGGGCCAAAATGCAAAATTACATAATGAGCCTGCAACCTAATCTGGGCAGATTGAAAAACTGGTGTCGTCTCTGCCGAGAACTGGGTACTTTTATCAATAAACCATGTTACTCATGATTGCAGTTATGGAATGGTAGAGTTTATTGCTGTATTCCCAATTGCGGCTAAGAGCTTGAAAAATGGATTTCCATGCAAAGTCAGCATTGAGAGTATGCAACTCCCAATGCTGTTTTATCCCTCCCTGCTCCTTTACCTAGTATCTGCCCCTTTCCTATTTCCCCGCACCACCACCCCATGCCTAATTAACCATGCCTATCTAGTTTCCCCGGTCCTCCCATCCTAATCCCCTGTGCCACCACCTTGTGCCTAATTAACCACACCCAACCAGCAATCCAGCTTCCATGTCCCACCCACCTTCAAGCCGTCCCTGTAGCATTATACAAATTAACAAATTAAGCTGCCACAGACCCACACTACAGCTGACCGAGCCAATACATTTCCCTAGCCACCGGCATTGTAATGTCCCTGCTCCGAAGCTGACGTTAACACTGGACCCGCAGGCGAGTTTCACAAGGCTTCCGGCTGTGATGACGAGCTGTGGGGCTGAGAGACATCGGCAGCAACATGGCTGCACTCCGAAACCGAAGCCACGATAGTGGACACGCTCCATGAGGCTTCCAGCTGTGGTGTCGGACTCTGGGACTTGGGTAAGCTGTTGAGCCCAACATGCTACCCCCTCTACCAAGGTTCCTCCTGGAAAGCAAGCAACAGAATTAATAAGGTTCTTGCTATAGGTTTTGCCCCTCCCACCCACCTTAGTAGGATGTTTCTGATGGAATGATCTTTGCAACGTTGGAGCTGAAACATCTGTAGATGTCACCCAGGAAGCATCTACCAGTGAATATCCTTTCCACTTCACCAGGTACTGTAGGACGCTTCGTCGTCCACGGGAATCCGGGATATCCTCCACTTCATAATGATAGTCTCTAATGGGTCCTGGGTGATTTAGTCGTGGTTTGAGATGTGTCATGTCAGCTGGCTTGAGCAAGCTACTGTGGAAAATGGGATGAATCCTTTTGAAACATGATGGTAATTGTAACTGAACCATAACAGGGTTGATTACCTGAAGTATATGAAAGGGACCAATGTATTGTGGCCCTAATTTTTTACATGGTAACCCTAAATTAATATATTTGGTGGATAGATATACCCAACTCCCCACTACTAATGATTTCTGTTTAGACCTTTTCCTGTCTGCATACTTCTTATATGTTTCAGCTGATTTGGCTAATTCTGTCTTAACTGCTTTCCATCTAGCTTGTATATCTTCAATCCATTTCATGGTAGAAGTTGGTTTGTTAGGTGCATGTGGCCATTCTGGAATAGGAATAAATTCCATCCCATTCACTATGCAGAAAGGGGCATATCCAGTACTGTTGTGTACCGTGTTATTATAAGCCACTTCAGCAAATGGTAATGTCTCAACTCAATTGGTTTGTTGATATACTATATAGCATTGTAAGTATTGTTTGATAGCGGCATTAGTTCTTTCTGTCGCTCCATTAGTACACGGATGGTACACAGTACTTAGTCCTTGTGATGAGCAAATGAGCTGGATAAATTTCCCACCAGAATCGAGCAGTGAACTGGACTCCTCTATCTGAGATTATTTGCTTGGGTACGCCATGCAACTGATATACATTCTTTATAAACAAATCAGCTAATCGTTTTGCTGAGGGTAACTCTTTACATGGAATAAAATGGGCTTGTTTCGAAAACAAGTCAATTGCTGTCCAAATAACTGTATATCCCTGGTTTTCTGGCAGATCTATTATGAAGTCCATTCCAATCTCTTCCCAAGGTCTTGTGGGGTTTGCTACCATTTGTAGTAATCCAGAAGGTTTTCCAATTTGGATTTTTGTGGTTGCACATACTGAACATACTTTTCAATATCAGTTCTCATAGATGGTCACCAAAACTGTTTTTTAGCTAAATGTAAGGTCTTAAGGAAACCATAATGACCTGCTTGTCTGGTATCATGACAATGTTTCAATACTATTGAACATAGTGTTTCTGGTACATATATCTTCTACCCTCACCAAGCTATGCCATTTTTCATTGTAACATGAGCTTTATTTACTGACAACCATGGATCTTTCACTAGCACTGCTGGAAGGTCCATTCTCATAATTGTTGTTTGTAACGAGTCTATATGATCGGTACATGGAATAAGTGGTTGTATTACTTCTTCACGATGACTTTTGAATTGAGGTAACCTTGATAGGGCATCTGCCATAAAGTTTTTCCCAGCAGGAATGTATTTCAAAACAAAGTTGAAATGTCTGAAATACAACACCCATCTGACTTGCTTTGGAGACAATTTTCTTGGATTCTACAATGCTTCCAGATTTTTGTGATCTGTCCACATCTCGAAAGGATGTGAACTACCCTTTAACAAATGTCGCCAAGTAAGTAGTGCCCACCAGACTGCAAACGCCTCTTTCTCCCATATGGCCCAATTTTGTTCTGGGTTTAGCTTTCGGGAAATATATGCACATGGTTGTAATGTTCCCTCCTGGGTCTTTTGTAAAAGTACAGCCCCTACTGTAACATCACTAGCATCTGCCTGAATTATAAATGGACAAGCGGGATCTGGATGTTTAAGAACTGGTTCGGTTGCAGACATTACCTTTAAATTATGAAATGCCTTTTGACAATCACGTGTCCATGGTAGCTCCTTATTCGATTTGATTAGACCATTGTTTAGATTTTTTGTTTTTAACAAATTAATTAATGGGAGAGTGATATCTGCAAACTTTGGAACAAATTGCCTATAAAAATTGGCAAAGCCCAAAAAACTTTGCAGTTGTTTTCTTGTATTAGAGACTTGCCACTCCAACACCGTATACACTTTATTTGGATCCATTTCAAGACCATTTGCTGAAATACAGTACCCTAGATAATCCAATTTAGTAGAACGGAATTCACATTTGGATAGTTTAACATAAAGTTGTGCATCTAACAATTTTCTAAGCACTTGTCATACTAGCTTGATGTGCTCCTCTATGGTGTTTGTATATATTAGAATATTAATCAAGTAGACCAGCACTTCCTGGTATAGATGTTCATGCAATATGCCATTTTTAAAAAAATAATGTTTATTGAAAGTTTCCAAAAAAAAAAGAATATATTTAAAAAAAGAGAAACATGTTCTCACATTTTTGCTATATATACATTTATCCTTATTTCCATTTTCCCTTGTTGTTTGTTTAATCAGTTTCACTAGACATCTTTAATTCCTTTTTATACAACCATTCGTACCATATATTCCAAATTATAAAAAACTCCCCCTCTTCCTTATTTTTTAGTAAAATGGTTAATCTAACCATTTCTGCACAATGGTGGATTTTATTAGTTATTGCCAGGTCTGTGGATATCATTGTTGATTTCCAGTTTTGGGCAAAGACTATCCTTGCTGCTGTAATGATATGTGATATCAGATGCTGGTGTTTTTTGCTCCATGTCGGTTCTGTCATTCCAAGTAGAAAGGTCTCTGGGTTGAATTTAATCTTTAGTTTTGTCATCTCTTCTAACAATGTCTGTATCTTAGACCAGTACTTTTGGGCTTTAGGACATGTCCACCACATGTGAAAATATGTTTCCTGGCTAAAGTTACATTTCCAACATTTGGGTGACATATTAGGGAACATCCTAGCAAGTCTTGCTGGTGGGAGGTGCCAGCGATAAAACATTTTATAAATATTTTCTTTATATGAGACTGATAACATTAAT